>PQWD01000134.1:171839-203449 GCA_019425675.1 Leucinodes orbonalis
AAGTGTTATACGTGATTCATTACGATTCAAACTTCCGTTTAATGCCACTATTGTGGTTGCCATTGCGCAACACGTGTTGCGTTTGCAGACATTTGTTATAGTCGTTAAGCTATTCTTTAAATAAATTCTACAACACATAAATATTTCATACATAAAGTTGGTTCCGAGCTAAGTTGTAGGCTCGATACTGAGTCGTCTAGGTACCTACAACAATGCCAGATAAATTCCCGTGAAATACTAGTGTTTAGATTCTGTGTTTCGAGAAAGGGGCACTATAGCTGACGGAAATACTGTGTATAAGTGAACTAATCTTTCGTCTCGAGAATTGGCACAAGACACTGTTAATGGTAATTTAATATATCCGACCTTGAACTGTGAAATAAAATAACTCACAACATTTTCAATTACGTGGCACTGTTTTATATACATACTAAGTAATCTGAGCATAATTATTATCTCCATTGTTCTACTAAAATACATTTTCGAATGTATAATTAAGTAAAGGAAATAACCTTGAAATTAAAAAAAAGTATATTAAAATTCATATTATTAGTGTAAATATTGTATATACTATATTAGAATTTTAGGGTAAGGAAATTTATGTCTTGAATCTACGGAAAGTTATTTTAATCTGCATCAAGCGATGACTTTAAGAGAGACATTTTCCCAAGATGTGATAGTGGTAAAAAAAAATAGGGTGCTATTCAACCTATCGCAGTCCACTGCTGGACATAGGTCTCCCCCATTTTGCGCCAGATATCCCGGTCCTCCGCTTTCCTCATCCAGCCTCCACCAGCGACCTTTCGCAAGTCGTCGGTCCATCAGGCCGCAGGGCGTCCTACGCTACGCTTGCCGAGACGCGGTCTCCACTCCAGAACACGGGTACTCCAAAAAAAATTATCGAAGCAAATATTTTGTACAATATGTTGAATTCTTGTATTGTTCTTGTTTAGATCGGAAAGTTGGGTACTATATATTGGAATTTCTAGTTCTAAAAATTAATCTAATAGCAACATAATATATAATATGCATAAAATAATATCAAATCGTAAGTGAGGCTCAACAAAACGTAATCATATTTTTCCGTTCTGATGGCCACTGTAACAATCCTAACAAAATTACACTACCAATATATGCACGAGTTGTTACAAAATGAGCCATGACTTAACGTGCTTTTTAATATGTATAAATTGCATTTAAGCCAACACACTGGTCAATTATAATAACATGATTAACCTCATGATACTTATCAAATATTATAACTACATATAAAGTAGTAATGATGATATCCATAACAGGGATTAGGTATTTATAACTCACGTGTTTAACAAACACAAAACATGAATGACAGAAGATTTAATTGTGAAATTTCTTTTTTGTCATATGTAGGTACGTAGCTGTAATAATGGTACCTTTGATATGTTACTGTAACCTTTTTAAATTATTTATTCTTCTGAATGGTAATTTGCCCATTAACTCTATGAAATAATCTTTCTCTGCCCTTATCCCATTACTTGGGGTCGGCGCAGTATGTCTTTTTCTTCCACTCCTCTCTATCAGCTGTGTCATCCACACAAACCCCCTTCACACTCATATCCATCTTTACACAATCCATCCATCTTTACACAATCCATCCATCTTTTCTTTGGCCTTCCTCTGTTCACGCATCCATCCACATGCAGATTCAACACTCGCTTTGTTACGTGCCATTCATCCCTCCTCATGACATGTCCATACCAAGCTAACCGATTTCCTCTTAACTTTTCAGTCACTGGTGTTACTTTCAAGCTTCCTCTTACATACTCATTTCGTATCCTATCCATTCTCGTGACACCACACATCCATCTCAACATTCTCATTTCGTTTGCGAGCAATCGTCTTTCATCGTTCTCCTTAACAGCCCAACACTCAGATCCATACAAGACTACAGGCCGTATGACGGTTTTGTAAATTTTGCCCTTCAATTTTAGCGGCATCCTTGGGTCGAATGTTGTACCTGTGACCTGTCGCCATTAACTCTATGAAATATTATTACTAAAAAAGTTACTTACATTAAACATTACAATCATTAGTCTATTACATCCCACTGAAAAGTACGGGCCTTCCCACACAGCCTTACTATGGGGAGATTGAGCTGTAGGCCACCACGCGGGCCCAATACGGATTGGATATTCTATGAAATTGGTGAATATTGCTGGAAATCTATTTACCTATATACATATGATAATATATTATAGTGTGGATATATTATAATTTATTGATGTTTCATATAGAAATACTCACTCTGACCACTTCTGCCGTAATGTTTTGACTTTTTATAGGGCACAAGTCATCATTGGTGTACATGGAATTGATGTCGACACCGAGGTTCCCCGCAACGTCAAGCCCCAACCTCGCATTTAACTGTTGACGCTGCTTAGCCAACCGCTCCTTAATATCTGTATAAAAAGCAGGCAAAACATGGGAATGTAATAAATCATTGTATTATTAAACTGAACAACACACGTCACGATCATGTATTTGAACAATTATATGATGATAAGCATCTCTGAATTGCATGAGATTTATATTATTAAACTTTAAATGTTTAGATATCATCACTTTGTTGCATTTTTTGTGCAAGTTAATATAGAATTCTGAATAACCTTTATTAACGATTGTACGTAAATTACTTATTGCAATTAAACCAAACGGGGTTCATAAAAATAAAAGAATCAATCTGTATGTAACATAGAAAGAATTAATTTCCTCTCAACTTATTGCAGTCCTCCAGGACATAGGTCTCCTCCATTTTGCGTCAGATATCCGGAATATCCTCAGCTTTCTTCATCCAGCATCCACAAGTGACCTTGCGCAAGTGCCGGTCCATTGGGCGGATGATGTCTCACGTTATGTCATAATTTCTAAAGTTATGCCTTAGAGAAAACCCGAGTATAGTTCGCTTCTTAGTGTTTTAAACTCATAAACTGATTTCTTAGTCAGTGTTCATGTCTCAGATGCGTTTGTTAGAAGGTAAGAAGCATTGCTCCAAGACGTTTGTTTTTACGTTTTGCCGAATCTTAATTCCAATCGGTAAGTTAGGATTTTAATGGACATATAAATAAATTTAACTTATTTACCGGCAGCAGATAGCGATTCTTCGTCGATATCGTACTCGTTCCCTTCGGAACCCATGAGGTGGGCTCCGTTTTGCAGCACACGGTCCAGGTCGAACGTTTCGCACTTCAATCGACCACTTACATCGTAGTCCATCTTCTCCTCTGAAAACAAAAGAGTTTTATTATATTTAGTTATTAGTCAGCAACAAAATAAACACTGGTAGTAGCAAGTAAGAAATCAGAGACGAACATTAACTTTGAACTAAGTGTCACCTTACTTATAGGTTGTCATAGAATTCAATGTATAGTTTGAAAAATAAACCATTTTTTAATAAAGTTATAAAAATTAAAGAACTAAAGTACCCTGCTTTTGATTTTTTCATAGAAAAGGAAATTTATTTTTTTATGTTTGTTAGTATCATACTTAACTAAAAACTATAAAGACCAAGTAAAATTGATTTACGTAACATCGTACCGCAGACAACCTTCAACTGACAGGATAATCCTCGAGTTATAGCGTAGGTATGGTTTCTTTTAACCAAAAGTGTATATACATAATAAATAAAGTATGAGTGTAGTACAGTAGTAAGCCTGGAAACCTAGAAGAATCAATAAAAACTTTTGTCATCATTTGAAGTTATAAAACTTATCATACTAATCATGACAACGAAACGAATCGTTATATTCCTATTTAATCACCAGTTAATCATTAATAGATCATAATAATCATATAACAACAATATCCCAACGCTTATTTCAACGGTAAAAGTTAAAATTGTTCCAAAGATTTACATTTCAAACAATTCACAAACCCGCACACACTGATCACGGGTTTTCCTAAACAGCCCAAATTAGCCAATTCAGCAAATAAAAAATACGTCTTTTTGTACGTAGGTGGAATTTTAAAACGTTCTTTAACTACAACGGAATTTGATACCGTGTTTTGTACCGGAAGGTCAATTATGATGAAAATCTAGATAGTTAAAATAATACTACAAAGTCGGGATATGTCGCTTCCGGCGGGTACCAGTAGGAGAGATCAGTCCATGGTAAATGGCAGCTTGACGTCGTCAGGAGCGACACGCGGCTCAACAAACTTACAAACGAGGATTCAGAAGACCACGCGAAATATTTAAGGGACCACAGATCTATGACAGACTATCTTCATCATTGAAAAATATCGAATGTGTGAAGTCGTTTAAAGCAAAAATTTCCAAAAATGTATAAAACACAATAACATAGCATAGAACATTAATGTGAAGTTTTTCATAAGTAAAAAAGTGATTCGTCCGGCACGAAGCGGCGCTTAAAAAATACACATTGTTATTTCTATTCTCATGTAAATGATATTTATGTCTTAAATGAGAAATAAAATAATGTTTAAACCTCAGTATACCAGAAAGGTAAGAAAAGCTGTCCGTAAGACTCAACGCAACTATGAGAGGTTATAACTTTAACAAACCGTACGGACGATGATGATGATGACAACAATACTACAACTACAACAATTCATGGTGATCGAATAGGATACAATGAATTTTTAACGAAGAATAACAATAAAAGTGACATTGCCTCTAAAATTGAAACAGTCATATAAGTACCGCGATTATATATAATTATATACATTTGTAAAGCATCGGCAAAGTAAGAAAGTCACTAATATTGCCCTCAAGAATATCAATCTGTGGATGACCGTGAATAATGTCATCGAAAATTAAGGTGCTCACAGAAATGCTCCGTGGCATGCACTTCATATATGCAAATGAGTAGTGCATACTATGCCTCGTGACCACCAGAAAAATCGCCAACATATTAAATGACTCCCACTTTCGCCCATCTTCTACGGATTTGGAACCATAGGCAATCTGCTGTCATCAAAAGCACTCAATTTGTCAACAATGTAAAATTACTTATTGTTTTTGCAATTAATGTGCACTTTGCATACCCTTTCTCATAATCTCTGTGCACGCCATTGAAAAGCTATATTACGCTGTAACGGACCACACGAGCCCAATGCTGACTGATAGGTGTTAACTACTTCCATGCTGGGCGTCGGTGGCTCAGTGGTGTGGACTGTTGCCTTCCAAACTAGATGGTGCAGTTCAACCACCACGTACCAATGTATTTTCCAAATTTTCGAAATATATGTACGTTTATCCGACGCTCTTACGGTGAGGGAAAACATCGTGAGGTAACTTGCGCATGCCTGCGAAGAGATTCAAGGGTGTGCATGAAGTCGGCCAATCCGCACTCGGTGGGGACGTTTAATGAGCTGATGATGATGATGCTGAGATTTACGCTGTAACCACTATACCATGAAGGCAGATACTGCGAAGAATTGACGGACGAAAGTTCTTGGTTAGTGATGAAAAAGGAAGAGTCACCATAAAGGCTTCACTTATTTTATCTCTGCTTAACCGTTAATAACGGTTCGTTATAGAACTAATTTAATACAAACCGACAAGCAATTTGAAACATTATTTAATCTAAATGAGAAACGTATAATGTATTGTGTAATCATTAGTATGTCCTAATCAAACACTATACATTTTAATTACCCACTTTAGACGCACTCGGGAAGGTGCCAGTAAATACAGTGAATAAATTCGATATGTAAATAAGCACAAATTAAGGCAAGAGTTTGACAAAAAAGTTTAGTGTAAGTTATAATATAAATATTTTATATGGGTACTAAACAACGGATAAACAAACTTAAATACGTTTTTTTGTAAATACATACATGTTATACAAAGAAAACACCCAGACCAATACAAACTGACATGTTCACGCACACAAATGTTTGTACTGCCCAAGGATCTAACCTGGAACCATTGGTGTAGTAGCACACACGTCTCGACCGTTACACACCAAATGGGTCGTCGAAATATACTTGAAGTTCAATGTTGTTTCATTACACATAAATAATCGTATTAGTTATTATATTTATTGACTGATTATTACTTAACATATTAGCAAACACTTGATTAAAATCTATCCTTATAGCGTTACGGAATTACATTAGCGTCCAAGAATGCAACAATATTGTTATATGCGCTTCTTTATGTGTAACATTATAAAAGGAATATAATTAAAGAGAGTACATAATCTATCGTCGGCAGACGCGAAGAAGCGGAAGGAAAGTGTGCGCATTAGCATTTCTAATAAAAGAATGTCTCATTCGTAAAGCGAATTCCACATTGGTAGTTTATATACATATATAAAAGAAAAAATGGCAATGAGAGATATCCTCATTTTCTTTAAATATATATATTTTTATCTTATATGTGTACAGGACGGTCAGGACACTCACCTGATGGTAAGTGATACTGTAGTGTGTGTAAGCAACCTCCCTCACACATAGACATAAGTTAGTATATAAGCGTAGTTGTAATTTATTTGATACATTAAATATACCAGAGCACTCATAATACGTTTTTAATTTAAGCCTCCATTGCATGGCGACCCTGCCAGTGCTGCCGTTTGGCAGTGCTGAGCGTAAGAGTTAAGGATGAAGCAAAAGTACTAGCAAAATATTGGCGAATCGAAGAGTCAAACGAATCATGAGTTAGCTGCCGCTGGTGTGGTTCGAGTCGGATGATGGCTGCCGAGAGTTGTTGGTGTCGGAGTATATGAGAAGCTGGCTGCCGGGTAAGAGACGGTGCCAAAGTGATGGCAGCCAAATGCAGGTTTAAAAGGATTGGAGCCGGTACTTGTAGTATTGTGTGAAAAGAAGACATAAAAAAGCCATAAAAGACGTCGTGCAGTGATGTGTTTTACCTAAGTATTTTTCTTATTATTTTGTTACGAGTATCTTTTAGATAAATATATAGAATTGGAGGACTCAGTATGTTAAACCTCAATATATTATGTAATTTTATTATTTTAATTAAGAATAAAAGGTAATTGGGCAGGTCGATAGAATGTAATTTAACCATGGTAACAATATTTTCAAACATATATTTTTTTATTATTAAAAACCTGGTAAGTGATGATTTATATATTTTTCAAAATGTGTAGATTAAATTCAAAATAAGTGCGAATTCTTAATAGTTTGTGATACATGTGTTTTCCGTGAAACAGCTTTCGTTTTTTTCAGGTGTGTATGTGTGAGGGAGGTTGCTTACACACACTACAATACGCCTAACCATGACAGAGTGGCATTGAAGGAGACCAACAACAGATAGACAGTTATAATCCTCCATCAATGTTACATTGCGCCCGACACCCGAGATAACAGATGCTACGTCTCCTATACCCTATAATTTCACTAATATTTTTATTACGGTAATATTACCTAAAGTGCATTTTGTAATTATATGTTATTTCAATAAAACTTTGAATTCTGCAGTGTTCAGATTATTCAATGTTTTATGTTGATCGTCGAGCCAGACATTGAGGCCATGCTGCACGAAGTCTCTAAATAAGGTCGTCGAAAAGTAGTGCGGCAGTTTGCCCATTTCAAAACAAAGCCCTTAGCATATTGCCATAATTCTACAGCACCCCTTTTTATAAGGCACAAGTTCGGAACCACATACTGTTTGCATCCTTAAAAAACACGTACCTACACTCTTTTAAAAAAACCTATAACGCATTTCTGGGACTTTTCATCTTGCAAATGTTTATGGGCGGCAGTGTCACTTACTATCAGGTGAACCAAATGTTCGTTTGTCACCGCATCATCATCATCAACTCATTAATCATCATCCCACTGAGGGGCACAAGCCTTCCCGTAAAGGACGTCTAGGCTTTAGCCGTCCACGTGGGCCCAGTGCGGATTGGTCGACTTCACGTACAACCTTTGAACAATCTATACAGGCATGCGCAGGTTTCCTCACGATGTTTTTCCTTCACCGTAAAAGCATCGGATACATATAATTTCGAAAATTCGGGAGTCTATCAGTTATTGTTAGCATATTATTTGTTCTATCCGTTTGTAACCTGATGTAAAAACAGCCCGGCACTTAACGCCATTTCATAAAGATTACCATATAATACGCCAGTGTTACGGGCAGTGGATTGATACCTATTGCCTTCCCACACGAGCTATTTCTGATCTAGGTCATGTAGTCACTATGCGATTTATTTTATCTGCGAAAGGTATGGGACTAAGAAACCTTGATGGTATATATATTTTATACGCCATGGATTTGTGTTCTTCTGAGTATGCATATTCATCTACACATGTAATGCAATATTTTATGAAAAGGCAACGCATTTCAGACTCTTACATACAAAAAGCTTTAAGTACATCATATAACACAGTGTATAATGGGTGCCCGAGTGGTAATTTTCATTTCTAATCACGTCGCTCGCTACATATCATTGTGACTTAGTAGTATGCTCGTGCTTTTGATTTTGTACCTTTTTAATAACGCACTAAAGTCAAAATTTTAAATTTTTCGGCTCAGTCACTTTTGGTTGATATTTCTTCGTTGTTTATCAAAGGTCCTGGCCACAATCTTAGGATGGTAGTCGTTTACATCCATCAATCCGCATTTGACCCTCGTGGTGTGATACGGCCCAAACTCCCCATAGCTACGCGATATAGGCTGATGATGATGATGAGCAGTGTACGGAAGCAAACGGATAGAGAAAAAAAACTAAACTAGGATAAGAATAGGCTTATAAAAGCAGGTAATGAAATAGGTACTTACCTACTAGCAATAATTAATATTTTTTATGTCAGTTACCAACTTAACTACTCGGCGTCGTCGTCAACTTAATTAAAAAAGCAGTAATCCGTAGCAAAACAATTTTTTAAACATCTTTTTATACAAACGCATTACATGGAAAACGCCAAAGATTACAGTTGTTGGGTTGTTAAAATCAAGGTTTTCGGCTTTTATAGCTTGCATGCTAGCAACAGATCGTTAACTCGCTAAACTACAATTACTGCGGCCCGGACCGAGTTAGTGTCACCAGCATACCTAAATGCAATCTAGATCAATTCCGATTGTTAGATGCTAACTGGCTTTATTCAAACAAATAACTTGTCAGGATCCCCAGAAGACGGCTGCAAATAATAAATATCCACTGAAATTCACACAGCGCTAATTTAAGCGAGGAGCTTGTACTCGTAGTACGGGCACTTAACAACTGATAAACATTTATTATCATTTTTTGTAATTATATATATACGTACTAAGTATAGAAACACCCAGACAAATACCATAAAATTAACATGATGATGCACACAAATGTACGAGTATATACAGCCCGGAGATCGAACCCGATGTGGTAGCACATGGGTCCTCAATAAATTGTCAATTGCGTCTCAATTCGTCCCAGTTCGCCGAATAACAGAATTCCATTCTGTTATTTGACACAACAGTCATTACTTTAAAAAAACGGATAGGTACCCGTCATTTGGAAATCCTCAGAAGACATTCTTTTTTTAGGTACTAGGTGGTTTTTACAAACGGAAACTCCGGCTGATTAAATTGTGCCATACAGTAGGTATTTGCAGTCTCTTACCAAACACTGGATTCAACCAACAAACAGTGTATGTATATTTCTCACTCAATTTCAAATGCTTTATTCAAATAAATTTTTAAACTACACTTTTGAATCGTCATGATCATCATCAACTCATCAGACGATACCAAGGAGCAAGAGCCTACCCGAGTAAAGGTTGATAGAAAGAAAAAAAGGAAAAAACATTTATTTAACCACAAAATTGTACAATAACATAACAAGGACAATACAATAAAACAATACAAAAAGAGAAATAAAAAAGATAGAAGGTACAACATGAATTGAATCTTTGTGGTCAAAAGGGCCCTGTCTCAGCTTATGCTGCCGTGTCTGTGCGGTTATATAATATTAAACAGAAGTGGACAGACACGGCAGCGCTGTTATTCTGCCAGAGCCCAAGTGACTATGGATCTTGATTTACATTTCAAAGGTGTCTGTCAGTATTAAGAATGTATTAATATATATATATATTAATATATAATAATATATATATAATTATTATTTATGGCTTATATATATATATAATTCATAGTATATACACCTCAAATAAATATAAGAAAGAAAGAAAAAAACGAATGATAAAAATATTGTATTTAGGACTTAGTCATCCACGCGGGCCCTTTGCGAAATGGCCAACTTCACGCACAACCATTGAATCTATTAGCAGGCGTGCGCAGGTTTCCTCACGATATTTTCCTTCACCGTAAGAGCGTCGGACAACGTACATATAATTTCGAAAATTCGAAAACACGTTGGCACGTGGCGGGGTTTAAACCTGCGCCCTCCAAATCGGAAGGCAACAATCCAAACCAATGAACCACCGACGGCCCTCGCTTTAATAATAGTAATTATTTATTTCACAGATAGCAATAACCCATTTATGGTTAGTAACAAAAGTGAACCTAAAAAGCTTTGAATTGTCACAAATAATTATTTTTAAAATCTAATCTACCACCGGTTCGGAGGGTTGTTATCTACCGACAAGAATGCGGCAAGAAACTCGAGTAGTTACTCTATACGTGTGTGTACATCTTAAACTTTCTGTTCCACTATCCTTTATAACGCAGTTTGCATACTTTTATAGTTGTGTCTTATAATTATACCGCACGATGTTCAAATCGCTATGGATCATTTTATAACCACAGGTGTCGTGTCTTAAAAATTAGAACGACAGTTATATTTTCCGTACGCAATTTAATTTTAATACGCAATACTAATAACCTGACAACACGATGTCGTTATCAAGAGTAAGTTTCAACTATAAGTGAAGTAATCAAAACTTACAAGCAGAAGCCTTTCAAATAATGCTGCCAGCTGTGTACGCTTAGAATAGGCACATGGACCTATAAAAATTGGTAATCCAACATTGTCATCTAAATGTATGTCACATACTGTTAGTGTACCTTATTAACTAAATATGCTCAAGGTTGCCCAACGTGCAATGGAGAGTGCTATTAGTTACAGTTAGGTGTTCCCAACGCGATAAACAAGCGGAACATCCGCAGAACTAGAATGACCAACATAACCCGTAGGATTAGAAAAATCGCAGTTTGCAGGGTCCATAGTACGGAAAAGAAGCGTAGACCGGACCTCAATGATGAGAAGAAACGTTGACCTGATTTATGTTTAACTAGGCATCACTAGGCTTCACTGCTAGGCATTGGTCTGCACGGAAATCTTTAAGGGAGGCCTTCGTTGAGCATTGAACATATTAGGCTGTAATGATAATGATGATTAAATAAATAAATATATGTGTAGCATTCCACCACGTAGACAATCATGTGACGACTTGCATTTTATAATAATTTACATATTATTTTTCCTGCACACGTCAAAGTTGCGGTTATTCAAGTAATAATTTAAATCCTATTATAGGTATATACGTCATAGAAATGGCGAAACGAAATTGTGTACATACAAACCTACAAGCGAGAAAACTACAATCACGTTAGAAAAAAACCGGTCTTCCAGTAAATATTCCGCACTTTGTCGGTTTGCTGTTCAGAATGGGCAGTGGAAAGTAAAACGGTACTTCTAAGCTCAATTTAAAAACATCATTCGCTTTAAATATACAGTAAGTACGAAGTATTAAAAGTGATAAACTAAGATATTGCATTTTCCATTTAATTTAACTTCAACTATTGCAATATACGTCTCCTATAGATATGCTTCAACCGATAAGGGGCTAACGGTTTCATTTAGGTTTTTGATCTACTAAAACAATGGGGGAGTATCGGGGAGTATTGAGAGCATATCTTGGACACCACAGTGGACAGCACCTTGTTGGTCGTCCCAGACATCGCTGGAAAGACATGGTGGATGCTGACCTGCATGAGCTCGTGATAGAAACCTGATCAGAAGTTGCGCAAGATAGAGACTGCAGTATCTCATTTCGGAAGTCTTAATCCATTTTACGTCGCTGAGCTAGGAAATATTATTGACATGAAATTTGGTGACCTTACTTTTGAAATCTCTTTAGTATTTGTCAAAATTGTATGTCTAAATGTCAGAAGTAGGTAGGTATACAGTTTGTTTAACAACTATGAATCTAAATAAATAATTCCGATTTTGATTCATTACCTTTGACGTCGGTGAGCGGGGTAGGATGCCATTCCGGTACATTTGATAATATCGCTTCCACGGCCTGGTAACAAGAAAACATGTTCATTGAACATTAATTTATTTATATATGAACACATTACAGGTTGGAAAAGTACAATATGTTTATATAAAAAATATACGACTTAACTATCACCTTAAAGAATGCATCCCTGACATTATTAAATCGGTTACACAAAAAGAAAAAAAGCGAGAAGAGAAATTCATAATACTAGCAATACGCATGATAATCTAATATCATCATCATCCGCTCATTAAACGTCCCCACCGAGGGGCACGAGCCTACCCGTATAGGGTGATTAGGCCTTAGTCGTCCACGCGGGCCCAGTGCGGATTGGACGACTTAAAATCGAACACAACACAACAACCTTCGAATCTCTTCGCAGGCGTGCATGAAGGTTTCCTCACGATGTTTTCCTTCACCGTAAGAGCGTCGGATAACGTACATATATTTATCGAAAATTCGAAAATACATTGGTACGTGTCGGGATATGAACCTCAGCCCTCCCGGTAGGAAGGCGACAGTCCACACCACTGAGCCACCGACGCTATAAGATAACAATGTTTAAATAGCTACATGTAGAATTTAATGCTCCCATACAAAACAAGCGAACAGTGTAATATCAAGAACATGAACGAAAAAGTCTTAAAAAATTAAACAAATAAATACAATACTTCAAGGATCGCCCAAGTGGTTTTATGGAGTTTCAAGTTTCAGTTAGCACCTAAGATGCGACCCTGGAGCTCATATCATTAATTCACCAATATTTTAATTAAAAAATACATGTTTTTTACATGTAAGAATGTTGTCATATTTTCATAACATATTTCGCATCAATGAATAATAAACAGCTGGAACATACGAACGTTGACCGAGGACAAAATACTAATTAGTGCAATAAGGACAGGAAAATTAAATTTTATTGACTAACTAAACACGCTATTACCACCGATAATGGATGAGGACATTTCTCTTTCAAATAAAACCGCAGTTTAGTTGTTGTTTAACCTATATTACGAACAATAGTCTTAGTCTAGAAATAATACATTGACATTCACACAGCGCCATCTAGCTCTAATAAATCAAGGATATTATACTATCGGTACTAAAGAACAGATAAACATAGTTACATAATTTTATTTTATAACTAGCTTTTGCCCGCGGCTTCGCTCGCATTAAATTCGGGATAACACGGTACTTTAATTTATCACTATATATAGGACTTCCCCTCCCTCCAACTTTAAAGGTTTCGGGGTCAATTTCAGATTTTTTTAGCAAAGAATATGTTATAGTGAGCTAACCTTAAAAGATAGACATATGCTGTCGCGGACTTTTTTGTAGACCTTTAAAAGGGTAACAATACTCTCATACATGACTTTTGCGAAACTTTAACCGTTTACTCAGCGTACGCAGCGGAAGCTCCAAGTAAGAAAAAATACCCCCGATTTTGAAACATTCTTCATTGCTGCTACGCTTCTATTACTCGTAGCGTGATGATATATATATATATATAGCCTCCCTCGATAAATAAGCTATCTAACACTGAAAGAATTTTTCAAATCGAATCAGTAGTTCCTAAGATTAGCGCGTTCAAACAAACAAATAAACAAACTCTTCAGCTTTATATATTAGTATAGATTACATACATAAATTATACAAAGAAAACACCCTGATCAACACAAACTGTGTTTTTTTCTGCACGGGTACGAACCCTTGGTATAGTAGCCAAAATTGTGTTAACAATATTCTATAATCTAATACTGTGTAATATATTCTCCTTTATAATCAATCAAACGAAACAGGAATGCGCACAATAAACTATAACCCAACGTGTGCTGAAGATTAATATCTCAATCAGACGAAAACAATGTGGCCAATTATGCGTCAACAATGCACTGGGACTGCGCATCGATGTGAATACAGATTAAACATATCATCGCCATAGTATTACCCACCGAAATTCAATTACATATCACTATTTATTATTTAACTTAAATATTTTGTTAATCCACCCATTCTTATAAGGGAATCTATTGCTTGGTCTTTTAAATGAATTCCCATAGAGAACTGCCAAACAACAAACCCTCGTAAGGGACCACCTTACGAGGCTCGTTGCATAAGACTTTGTAGGCTCGTAATGAATCTAATATGAATTACAGAAAGTAGCTTTTATAGTCCAGTTATCTGTACCACACCAAAAGCTCCCAGGCAATAAATTTAAATGCTGGCAAACTATTTTAACATAAATAAAGCCATTATATATTTTAAAAATTAATGTGAATTTATCATTTTTAATTTATTGACTTGGGTCATATTATGCATAAATCATTCGGAGTTTTAAATTAATACCCACATGAGACCCTAGGTATAACAATAGCGATAAAACTCAGGACAATTTATTGCGCCATGACACTTTTAATCATATCTCTTACAGTATTTGCATAAAACAGGTTTACTGGCAGGAACTAATAAGCCACCTGCGCTATTTCATCACTATTTCAAACGTCCTTGAAGCTTTTGTGCAATTGAATATTGCTTGTAGAGTGCGACTGCTCGTATTAAATGTACATTGGTAACTGTCCCTTTAAGTTCCTAAAAACAGTGTACTTGTGTAGTTTGTGAAATATAACTATTAACCGAATAGAATCAGGTATGTCTGGTGTTAGTTTCGTTGAATGTTTGACAGAATCCGCCACAATGTGTTAGGCTAAGGTGTCTAAGATTGGTTTGAGTCCAGATTGACTGTGGCCTTTTACATCCCATAGTAGTCAGACTTGCCCCTAAACTTTCCCCACAGAATGAAGAAAGATTTATTGTGTTTTCACGATAGCCTAAGTAAGGCTACCTATTGCTAGTGACACTATAATATATTGCCACCTATCCTTAGATAAACAAAAAACTAACTCGGTCCACATTCTCACGCACAAAGTGTCCGCGGCAAAAGTCTGCCCATCACGTCAGTTGGGCAGAATTTTCATCCATAATCATCGCACGCTACATGTCATAATGACATATTATTGTAGTGTGTGCTTGTGCTTTTGATTTTGAGGGTTCCGTAGCCAAATGATTATTCACTATTCAAACTTTGTAAATATATATATATATATATATTGTATGTATTGTGTGAACCGCTATTAGGTTTTAATAAGAAACTTGAAAAAAGTTGAAGTTTCTAATATCATTTTTTTTTATAAATTGAATAGTTTGCGCGAGAGACACTTCCAAAGTTGAAAAAAATGGGTTCCCCCCCCCCCCTCTAATTTCTAAACTATGGGGTTGATAAAATCGAAAAAAATGTATTATGTACATGACCATAAAATCTAACAACGAAATTTAGTTTGAACGATTTCTGGTGTGTAGTTTTTTTTATACGTCATAAACGGTGTACCACTATTTTTTCATATTAAAGCTTTAGTAGGTGCACTTGGCCAATTTTTTTACTCCTTCTATGCCGCATTAAAGTAAAAATTAACGTTTCTTCGTAATTGTACATCTAGTTAGTTTATTGTTGACCTAAGCACCTATGTTACATATTTACGGGCCATAGTTAACTTAGAACCCCCCAATATTAATATGATTTTTTTAACTAACTAACTAAAATAATGTTAAAGTATAAATAGAACACGTTAATATAGTCAGTAGGTATTATTACGAATATTCGCATATTTTTCGATATTCAAATTCGCAAAAAACGATGCGAATGTTTTTAACAAACTAAAAGGAAATTATTATATAGATAGATGCATATGAATTAATAACACAATAGATAAGCAAGCTTTATATATTTTATTTAATCATATGTTTTTCCCTTTTTTTATTTTTTAGAACCTTAAATCAAAACAAAACTTTTCGAATGAACTTTCTTTCTGTGACTAACTTCGTTCATTCAACCTGTATCGGTTCGGGCGCTCGGCTATGTTCGGTTTCAACATGGCCGGCACGAAATGTCAAAGCTGTCAAATATTTGACGCGCGCTTTATTTGAAATTTAACATTCGCATTCGCGAATGTTAAAAATTCAATATTCGTTACATCACTAGTAGGTATATTGCAATATCCGGAACAGAGCTGCAGCTAATATCAATTCAGACACGTCCTCCCCCGCGACCGCATCCTGCCGCGAGAAATCGAGATATCCTGCGCGACATTACACGCCGGGGCACAGTTTATCAGCCGCATTGCATATACCCAAGTAAATACTAATATATAAATACTATAATAGATATTAACTACGCTTCATTTTTTATATTAACTAGGAGATATGGAGTTGTCTAATTGATAAAATATGTTTGCAATACAACTTGTAAAGACATTCTCTAACTGTTCAGGGGTATCAAGTCCACCAATCACTAGGCGTATTTACTCTATTAATCCCAAAAATAAATTCCATTGGGAACACATTATTTATACATATCATTAAAATTGGAGGCACTGTTTGTAATACAGTAATAGCTCCTTATTCGCGCTTCCTTTATTCGCGTTTTCACTATTCGCGGATTAATAAAATGCTACCCAATTCCTATATTCGCGACTAAAAATTTCACAAACATAATAATAAAATTATTCCAATAAGTATCCAACACAATATCCTTGTCGAATGGACTAATAAAAAAGTAAAATAGATCTTATTACAACTTTACCAAAAGTATGTTGTTAAATGATATCGCCGAGGACTTTGACACAAGCCGCCTTCGCCGCGAGCGGTGTTTTTGAGAATGTTAACAAACAGAATGAAAGCAAAAGCAAAAATCTTAGTGAAGGTTTAAGAATGGCAAATGAGCTTTGCGATTTCTTTATAAACATTGATCCATCTATGGAACGAAGTCTTATTTTTAAAAGGCAAGTTGCTAATGCGCTGCTGTGTATCAGTCTGAATTGAAGGAGCTTTTGAAAACTGCCAAGCAAGAAAAAATTACAAAATTCTTCAAACCATTGCCTAAGCCTTAAGATAATATATATTTTTTAAACTTCAATTAAATATTTTTTTATATATTTGTTGTTTTTTTTGTCACCTAGGAACGTATCCCCTATAATCCCATATAAATTACCATTCCGTATTCACGGTTTCTGTATTCGCGGCATATTTATGGAACATATACCCCGCGAATAAAGAGCTTTTACTATATTAAAATACCGTTTTTTACTACCTATAAATAAACATAGGTACATTACACCAATACATTTTTTATTTATTTTTGTCATCGTGGTCTGTCTGTTTGTTCCGGGTAGGTAACATCTGAAATGGCTGGACAGATTTGGAAGGTACTTAGGAATAACTTAGGGTACTAATACTTAAGAAAAAAAATTAGAATAATAAAGTAATGTAAAGCGCGGCCGCCGCGCCTCGCATGAGCTGCACGCTTTTTACTGCGGGAGAATAACTTTTTCTTATACCGCGGGTGTAGAGACCAGGGTACTTAAACCTTTATAAATTGTTTTGTTTTTTGTCAATAAATACTTTTATTTATGTATTATACCGCGGGGCACATCTAGTAACTAATATAAGCGAACAATACCTGGGCCGCAGCAACTCTGGTCTCCCACACTGGCGAGCGCAGGTGCTTCATGAGCCGTCCCAGCAGTCGGTGCAGCTCCTCAGGATGCGCCTTCTGCACCTCGCCGAGCTGGCGGGCGGCCGCGCGCCTTGTCGCCGCCCCGGCGCCCGCTTCCAGCAACACGAACAGTCGGTCTAACCTAAAACCGTACACACGTTTCATTCTTGCACATATGGAATGTTTATTTCTCAATCATTTTCGAATAGCTACAGGACTTCCACACCACCATACCAACCATAGTTTCAGCCTCGGTCATATGACATGGTAATTTTCTTAACAAATTACGGACAGCTACAGAATTTAGCGAGCGCTTGGCTCAAGATTCGGAACGAATATAAAAGATCGTCAGAGTTGAAGAGAGAAGCACAATGATACATCAAAGAGGCAAAGAGAAAAATACCTGGGCAGACAAATAAGAGAGTATGAGGAAACTGACAGAAATTTCTAGCAGAGAAAATGTGATGGTCTGGAACGAAAAAGGACTTGGTCCCTGTTTTTAATAGAATATGTTTAAAAATATTTGAAATATTTGCACGTTGTAGTCAAAGGTTATAAATGAAAACAGCCTTTTTGGCACCAAGTCTTTTTTCGTCCCTGACCATCGCGTTTTGTCTGCTACAATTTCTGCCAGTTTCAGCCTCTTATAAAGGAGTAGATAATAGTGACCTTGACAGATATAGGTATTACTTGTGTTAAGCGTTGCGCTTTTCGGTTAATGTTATCGGATAGTTATGTTCGGCCATGGGAGGTTTAGATGTGAATAATTTTCGCTGATACAGCTACATAACAACTCATACATGAAAAGAAAGACGCACTTAGGGAGAGCAAATAAGCATTTTGGTCACGGCTTCCAAATGAACGCCGTAGTTACATGAAGCCCCGACAGAGTGTCAGGCAGTTCAAAAACTTATCGACAAAATGAAAAGCTAGTTTTATCTGGCCATAGGTTCCTGACCTAATCAACCAAGAATATAAGTATTTGGCGACCAGTTTGATGCATCACAAGGACGAAGGCTTTGCATCAGAAGGACGAAAACTTAATTAGAAACTGCCTCCGTGGTCTAATGGGCACAGCGTCTGTGGTTTCGAATCCCGCGGGAAAACGTCACTTTGTGCTAACTTTTCTTAGTTTGATTAGGTTAGGCTACATTGCATGCTGAATCCATATGATTGTCCGAAAAGCAAGATGCATTCCTGATCTGACGAAATGGAACGGAGTATTTTGGCCAAAAATTGTGCCCACTTGGTGGGTTCGGCACAATCTCATCATTACATTTCTCCCCATAGCATCGCTATGGGGAGAAATGTAATGTAATATAATAATGTAATGGTTGAAACGTCGGCTTTTGTGTGATTGAACATGTCTGTTTGTATTGATCTGGGTGTTTTCGATGTATAATATATGTATGAATAAATAAATGTATATAAGTATGTTTATCCGTGGTTTAGTGTCCATAATACAGGCCAATGCTTGGTTTGAGATTAGATTCTGCTTGCAGTGAGGCGTTATAGGCTGATTGACTGTTGACTGATTTATTTGCAACATATTGCAATCAAATGTGAATAGATATGAACCCGTTATCATCCGACGCACGACCTTCTTGGCCTTTGCAATGTGTGTCATTCTAACCAACAAGTGCATAACACTCCTATTCAAGGGACGATATCTGGCACTGCGGTGGTACCTACCGGGGCGACTCAGTATCGAGTCTACCATAAGGTAAAGCTCGTGTCCTGCAGTAGCACGTTTATAGGCTGATTAATTGTTTGTAGCACCGTTCACGGAATGAGGTTTGGCATAGGACCAGGTATAACAGAATATGGACCAAAACTCCTTAACGGTAAATGTAATACCACCGAAAACATGTCATGTAAAATGTTGCCAAGACTACCAAATAAGGTTTTTCCTGTGATTAATAGATATCATGTAGAGCCAAGCTTCTGAATCTACAAGACCTAATCTAAAGTTAAATTCTATATATAATATATTATGTATATTATGACTTCGCTACCGTCTTAGAGGAGATTCAAAAATATTTAGTGTCTGATCTGAAGTTAGAAACAGAACAGCCAAAACTTAATTGAGACTTTGTATGTTTAATAAGTCCATTAATGACATCATATCCTGAGAATATGAACTATCTGAAACCAATTCTATGAGAGTTCAAAAAAATGACGAAACACTTTGAGAAAATTTTGCGTTTCACTTGGCTCGTCTTGATGGAGGCACTACCGGGCTCCCAGATCATTTATTCAATAGGGAGCATAATATCAGTGGGTAATAAGCAAGCTAGTTGCATTGCTGCGTAAATAAATTCCGATAAGACTTGAACTTATCATTCAAATGCTTTCATACAATGTAATCAACAAGATTATTATAATGCTTCTTGTTAAGTTTTCTTGTGTGTTAAAGATTTTCCACATTCAGGCTGAGAGCCGACTGCACTCGCCACTTGTCTGGGGAAGCTGGGAAAGCCAACTGCAGCCAAATAGTCATTCCGAAAAAACATTAAAACCTCTATTTCAGTGAAATAACAGTTACTCTTTCAATATAATGATGATCCAGATAGTTAACTGACAAGTGGTGAAATTCACAGGCTCAGGGCCATGGCAAAAAATAAATGTAATTAGTAATAGAAAGCTGCCATTCAAAGGGGCTAATATTATTATATACTTGGTCCATAAATGTTCAGTAAATATTGAGAAACAATACAATTAATTTTGCCATATAAATCACATATTTAATCATTATAGGTACTCACCGAGATGTCATGTTGGTGGCTCATAAACTAATCAGTTCAGGTTGTATATTTCCTGCAACAAAATAAACATACCACCTAAATCAATTAAGTTTATATTTTTTAATGGTTTGTGGTCAGAACTGAACCAAAATTTTATTTATTTACAATATATTTAAGATACATATGATAATACAAAGTATTTTCAGAATATCATATTAAACAAGCAAAAGAAACCAGCCTGTTTAGCCCACTTTATGGACCTAAATTCTAATGCTAAACATGTTATTTTCCGAATTTCTTGGATTTCTTTTTAGGTGCCATATGTTGCAAGTAAACAGTAGAAAATATTTACTTCAGATATGAAACTAGCTTAAAGTAATATTTTCTGAAAGAGAATGAAAATTAAGTCCAATAAAATTTTATGATGTTAGCATTAGGCTGAAACTGGCAGAAAATTGTAGCAGAAAAACACGATGGTTATGGATGAAAAAAGTCTCGGTAAAAAAAAAGGCTGTTTTCATTCATAAACTTTGACTGCAAGGGCAAATATTTCATATAATTTTAACATATTCTATTAAAAACAGGGACCAAGACATTTTTGTCCTAACCATCACATTTTTTCTGCTAGAATTTTCTGCCACTTTCAGCCTCATGATGTTAGCAAGTCATTCATTTCAGGTTACTTCCTGTGATACTAATATTGTCTGGCCAACATATTTAACCACAATGCACTATGTTTTGCCTATAGTTATAACATTAAAAAACACAAGAACCTTTTGGTTATGATAAACAGTTAAAAAAATACATGAATGCAATATTTACAAATACACTTTTAAATCGTTTATTTATTGCTTTAGCAGAGAAAATATTTTTGTTGTATGATGACCACCAGAAACCTTATGTAGATGGTCAAAGACCAGAGACTGATTGCTTGTCAATAGCGCTCAATCATACATCTTTTGCCACTTCTTGTCAAGCCATACATCTACAATTGTAACTTAAATATTTGCACATTTTTTGATATCCCTGAGAGACAGTGAGACACTTACTTATACATTTAAATGCTTAAGCCTGGTATGCCTTACACATATTCCAAATGTCACATAAAATGATAAAATAATACTTACTGTTTATTGTTTTAAACATGGTTAAGTAAAAAAAGAAACATGTACAGATGTATGAGCTTCAAATCTCAATTAACACTAAATTATTGCTTTACTTTTTGTTATTCTAATAACAAGTAAAATTTTTAATTCATTGATTAGAATTCAGAAAGTAGTAGTGGTATTATTGACAGTATGCACCTCATATTAAAACGAGGGATAAAATACAGCAGCTCTGAAAATAGAGAACTAAATTCGACGCAAGATGACAAGCGGATCATAAAAATCAGAATAGAACTATAGTTATAGTAACGGTACGTGTATGCAACGCGACCCTTTCACGCATGCTAACATATGGCTGTGCAAACAGAATTGTATTGATTGTTCCAATTATACACATTGGCACTCAATTTTAAACCTATAGGTGCGACCTTGGGAAAAAAAATATACTTGATGTATAGTACACGTAGAAAGTTTTTCTATCGATTTTTATAAGCATACAAATTATGTCTATTTCTATATTGCTAGATTATGACTTGTTTAATTATCGAATTTTCCACAATCATCATAAATATTGCAATGCTTACCTTGCAAAACAAGGTTATTATCAGGTCACTGCATCCAAATATCTCCATAATTGATGCCACACAATATCACACACGATAACATTTCCGTCAAATTGCACAAACAAAAAAAACCAAAGCGACGAGAGGAAGCGCATCGTTCAAGCTTCAAATTTATACTGACAGCCATGCTGCTGATGAGTCCGTCTTTATTGTGGAGTTACGCGCTTATTGGTCGAACACAAGTTCTTTAAAAAAAATGTTTGCCTTATCCAACCAATCACAATCAAGGAATTCCAAAACTCTTGACAACTTGCCAAAAAGTCGCATACTGAAATGCAATATCGTTCACGTTTTATTCTATCAACCAAAAACAATCTATTTTTATGTATATCTTATTACCTTTTTGTAATATCCAGAAAATGCCTTTTTTAATTAAAATTAGGACCCAATTATTAAAAGTATTTAAAATCGATTTCAGCTTTGGCTATTCCATTAAATTATAATGGAATATATTTATTCTATTTTTATATTTCGAAAAACAATAGAATGCAAATTTTATAACAATTGATAAGTCACGATAGAAAATACCATGAAAATACAATTTAGTGACAAATTTTTAGAAGGCCAACAAAACGCAAAATTCGTCAGTGACAGCTGGCTGTTTGACATTCTTCTGTCAATGCTGTATTTATTGTAGAGGTTATATTCAGTTTATTTTTGATGCCGACCCACGAGTTTTAATACAAATCTATTAATTAAAGGTTTAATAATAGTAGCCAAGCGCTATGGGGAAAAGGAAGAATAAGAATCAAGAGCGTAAGAAAAAGATCAATTTGGTGTTCGACGAGAACAAGCGAAAGTTAGTATAAACAATATACTATTTAATACCGATAACGTATATAAACTGATATTAACATGAAATGAATAAAATTACTATTTATGAATGGTATTTTTTTAGAGAGTTCCTCTGTGGTTTTCGCAAACGTAAACTCGAACGCAAGAAAAAAGCACAAGAAGAACTCCAGCGTATGCTAAAGGAAGAAAAACGACGCATAAAACAAGAGGTGCCAAATTATTCATTTACAAATAATTTGTTTGTCTACTAATTTGTTATCTTGGTTTATACAACTTTTTAGTAATGCAAGTATGCATTCTTACAAATCTTTATAAAATAAACTTTAGCAGTGTATCTGAATACTGCAATGAAGTTTTATAATTTATTAAAATTAGTAATATTTGTTTATTATTAATATGTTTTAGAACAAGGAGTCCTACAAAAAATTGGTGTTGTCTAGCAGACCCATACCTGACATTGAGCAATTATTGCAAGAAGAATATGAAGATGAAGATGTTAATATTAAAATAGTGGAACTTTCCTCAGACACATTACAAAAAAAAGATTTAGTTATTGGCCAAAATAAGCCAAAGGAAACTAATAACAAAAATGTAATTCCTGAAAAATCAGAAAGGAGCAACACAAAAATTGCAGGTATGGGTTCAGATGAAGAAAGTGGTGAAGAGGAAACAGAAACTGAAGAAAAAGATGATAGCAAACTAAAAACTAAGAAGGAATTAAAGAAACTACTTAAGAAACAAGCAACAAAAAAGATCCAGAAAAGCAAAGCCTTTCAAATGAAAAGCAAATTAGACAGAGTAAAAAACAAAAAGAAATCTCAACAGAAAAAAAATATTCAAGGCAAGTTACAGCCTCGTAAAGATAAAACTAAGAAGAAAATTGGGAGACGAAAGCATTAAATATGATACATAATTATTATGATTTTTATTTGAGGTAGTCTATAGAAATCACTATCACATGAAAACATAATTTACAACATAGTAGCACTCTTGATTTGTTCTTAAAATTATATTTTACATTATTTTAAAAGTAACAATAATCAAAAAGATTATACTGTAATATTTTGTGTGCGTTACCCTAGCAGGAAAGTATGTCCTAGAGTGATATGAGTGGTACCAATGTTTTGTGCTCTATTTACTATGTATGTGCGCCAAATATTATATATGTGCATCCAGCCGTTTTGGAATAAATCGAAAAAAACGGTTCCTGCTAGGGTAACGTTTTTCTAGCAGGAAAATTTTTAAAAAAACATCGGAGAGAAAAAATAATTAGTCCGTTAGAAAGCTTATGTGTGCATGAATGTGCGCCAAAAATTATATATGTGCGCCTTCAGGTTTTTGAAATATTCAACTTTTTAATCTTCCTGCTAGGGTAACGTTTTACAAAATCGCATATCTCGAAAACTATTGCATGTGCGTTTATGAAAAAAATTGCATAAATAGCTCTTACATGTGCCAATATGTGCCGGAATTTTGAACAAGAAAAATATCTTAGATTTTAAGTTATAGCGATTTTTTAAGAAATGAGAAAAAAAAATATAGCCTCTTTATAAAAAGGCCGATAAGCTCATAAAAAATTGCATTTGATCCGTCTTGAGACGCAGATTATGTGCAGCAAGTTTCAATAGTGCACATTCATTAGTTGTTGAGTAATATGAGAAAAACTAAACAAAAAACCTATCATGTTTTTGACGTTCACATACAAGAAACTGGTTCAATCTAAGATGAGCGATTGTAAACCATGATTATGTGCATATTGTCAAGTAATAATGTGAAAATTTTCACCTTAAAATATTCCGTATTTAAAAAGATATAAACAAAAATCAAAAAAATAAAATACGATCGATTATCCGACCAAATTAGAATGACTACTAAAAAGCGACGGTTCGATATGTATCGATGGCCTTCGGTAATGAACGCTTAATACCTTGGTAGCTGTCGTACAGTCGCGTTAGAAAGTTTTTTGGTAAATTTGGGTTCATGTAAATATTACTAATATAATTTATGTTTCCATTTCGGACAAAATAAACTTTGTATCATTATTATTTTTATAAAAAGTAATTGATAATAATAAATTATTAAATCATGTACAAAAATAATTTTGGTTTGTGGAGACCCGATTAAGTGAAAAAAAATTAACCTAAAATCACATGTATACACTTATATTATATAATATTTCTCGCTCGCGGCCTCGGACCGGTAGGGGCCTCGCAGCCAAAGGGGCTTTGCTTAAAGTCACTTGCGATGAATGATTTGAAAAGCCTGAACACCGACAACAAAGCCACAATTAAGGATTTAGTAAGAATAATTCTGCCCATAAATTATATAAGGACGGCACTTTACCACTAATTATTGTTTTAACAAAAAAAAATGGTTCGATTAAAAGCTACGCTGATGGTTTGTTTATTCGCTTTCATAAGTTAAAAGGATTTAGTTTCTGTTGCAAACTATTCTCACAAATAACGAATACATTTATCACCAGTACTATCATCTCCTACTCTCTCTCTTCTCGCTTGTAGGAAGGGACCATGAGTAAATATACAATATGGTCACCAGTGAACATCAACCTGCTTCCCCAGTGTTATGAGTCATGACTGGGCATTTAATCCACATATTGAGTGCCAATACTAGAAGCTGCGTTTCATCTAAGTATATTTTTAAAATATTTTCTCTCGTTGTACCTTAGTAACAGATAGAACGTGAGTACTACAAACACCCAGACCTGACAACAATATCATCAATTTAATTATGTACTACTGCCAGAATTGAACCCATGACCCTTGCATCTCAACCGGTAGGTACGCATATCCACAGTGCTTGCAATAAGTCAAAAGGATTATAAAATGACACGAAATATGAAATGCTTACCATCATCGCAGTTCTATCATCGTAATAAATACGTCACGTCACATATTGCACCACTTTCAAAAAACTTCATAACACAAAATATAACCGACCGTGTTGTTCACAATCAAAACTGTATGAATATAACTACAAGTTAACACTTCTACAGTGTTGCCACCTTAGTTTTAGAAATGGGGCGTTTTGAGAAGTTAAAAAGGGCTAGATTGAGCATCAATAGATTTTCCGTTCTACAAATGCTTAAATAATCATGTCATGAAGCCGTTTTTTTAGAGCGTCTAAAAAACGTCTTCATGGCCGATGATATAGTAAAAAAGTTGTTAGCATGTCGAAAACTTCATACATTGGTTAATATTTTCAAGACAGCGAAAAAGAGCTAAATCGTTAAAAAAGGAGTTCACCCGTACTAAAAAGTGCAACAAAAGGGCTGTACTTCCAACTGTAGTAAAAGTTCGCATTATTCAAGATGGAGTACTGTTTATATATTAGTCTCTAATTAATACCTTAGGTAGTTACCTGTCCTTTTTTCTACAAGCAATACGTAAGACGTCATAGCTGGCGTGTGCGACCAGAGATAAAGAGTCCATTGACAGTTATTTTAACTTTGACATTTGTGTCATCACACTTTTTAGAGTTTCTATTATTTATGGTGTCACGCTTATCTATTCAAATCCTACGAGTTTTATAGTATTGTACGTCAACTCTAAAAAAAGGATAAATCTTTTTACTACTAAAGTACTAAATAATTGTGCTCGCCGTGTGAAGTTTCTGTGAGAAGAAAAATACGAACTTAATAAATAAATATAACCTGACACTCACTATCTAGCCCCAATTGGTTTATATTATATACATACTTTATAATTTCCTTTTGTACTACCCAATGCATTTTTATGAAATTTTAAAAATATGGAAACATTGTTTTCGAAAATGAATGGGAATCACTTTATCACTTTACTGTACTTGAGCACAAGATGTGTCAATAGGTTGATGTGTAAATTTAAGAAGGCCATCGATACATATCGAATCGTCGCTTTTTAGTAGTCATTCTAATTTGGTCGGATAATCGATCGTATTTTATTTTTTTTGATTTTTGTTTATATCTTTTTAAATACGGAATATTTTAAGGTGAAAATTTTCACATTATTACTTGACAATATGCACATAATCATGGTTTACAATCGCTCATCTTAGATTGAACCAGTTTCTTGTATGTGAACGTCAAAAGCATGATAGGTTTTTTGTTTAGTTTTTCTCATATTACTCAACAACTAATGAATGTGCACTATTGAAACTTGCTGCACATAATCTGCGTCTCAAGACGGATCAAATGCAATTTTTTATGAGCTTATCGGCCTTTTTATAAAGAGGCTATATTTTTTTTTCTCATTTCTTAAAAAATCGCTATAACTTAAAATCTAAGATATTTTTCTTGTTCAAAATTCCGGCACATATTGGCACATGTAAGAGCTATTTATGCAATTTTTTTCATAAACGCACATGCAATAGTTTTCGAGATATGCGATTTTGTAAAACGTTACCCTAGCAGGAAGATTAAAAAGTTGAATATTTCAAAAACCTGAAGGCGCACATATATAATTTTTGGCGCACATTCATGCACACACATAAGCTTTCTAACGGACTAATTATTTTTTCTCTCCGATGTTTTTTTAAAAATTTTCCTGCTAGAAAAACGTTACCCTAGCAGGAACCGTTTTTTTCGATTTATTCCAAAACGGCTGGATGCACATATATAATATTTGGCGCACATACATAGTAAATAGAGCACAAAACATTGGTACCACTCATATCACTCTAGGACATACTTTCCTGCTAGGGTAACGCACACACTATTTTCCTAATTTGGATTTTTTACCTTGGCCTGTAACTTGTGTCATTTGTTCAGTGCTTTTAGTTTTAATGCGTGGGGATTTTCTTTTTAATGGTGATTTTTCAACCTTTTCATTGAGTTCCTTAGGGCAAACTTGGTTTTTATTTTGAGATCCATCGTCAACAAAAGATTTTTTTGTGTTACAAGATGGTTGATGTGTATTAATTACACAAGTTTCTTTAATTGTACTTTTTCTATTCAGAATATTTTTACCACTTAACAATTTCTCATTTTTTTCTAAAGTAACCTCCTTAGTTCCATGTAATTCCTGTTTAGGAGACTTTTTTATTTTAGTTTTTGGTATGGTAGAGTCAATATTCAGAGTAGGTACTCTCTTTTGCTTCTCCACACTTTCATTGCTTTCAGTTTTGATGTCTTGTTTTATTGGAGTCTTCTTACTTGGTGATTTTCTACCTTTCCCACTAGATGGGCAGATGTCTCTATTCAAGCACTCATTGCATATAGGACTTATTGGTGTACATATTGTCTGGCCAAATCCCACCATGAGATGATTCACTTCACTCCAAAGTTCAAAGTGAAGCCAGGTTTGTAGTGCCTTTCTGGTATCTTCTGGTGTGGCTGTAGGTTTCTTCACCCATCCTATTCTGTTACTGATCCTATGAACATGTGTGTCAACACCTACAAAAAACATTTACGGTTATTTATTATATTATTATTATGGGACCACCCATGTGGTGTTGCGGTTAAGACGTCAGCTGCGATACTAAGGGTTCTGGGTTCGATTCCCGGACAGTTCAAACATTTGTATGCTTGAACATGTCTGTTTGTAATGGTCTGGGTGTTCTCTATGTATAATTTGTATGTATCTACACAAAAAAAGTATATAAGTATGTTTATCTGTGGTTTAGTACCCATAATACAGGCTTTATGCTTAACTTGGGGCTAGATGGCACTGTGTGAATGTCAGTGGATATATATATATTTATTAATTAATTTTATTGTAAAGATATCCTTTTACAAGTTCTTACCAATCCCAGTGATCTTATTCCATGCTACTTTCATACATATATGTGCCATCTTTGGTCCAACACCAGTCAATTTGCAAAGTTTTTCAACAGAATCAGGAATATCACCATTGTACTGTTCCTTAAGAGTTTGTGTTGTCTTTTTGATGTACTTAACTTTAGTCTGAAATGAATATCATCCATCCATTATTTACAGATGACAGTGTGTTGCATATATATATTTTACATACTAATAAAGATCTTTCCATACCTTCCAAAATCCAACAGGGTAAATTAATTTTCCTAATTCCTCATCACTTAACTTCAAAACATTGTCAACTGTAAGACCTTGAGCTCTGAGCCGTTCCATAGCAGCAAAGGTAACTTGGTCCTTTGTTTGGCTTGAAAGCATCAAGGCTATAAGGCTCTGGTACCGCATTACCTATTAAACAATTTATTTAAATATTCAGTAGTTTAAAATACTATGAAGACAAATTTTATTATATACATACCTCAGGTGGAGCATTCTCATCCATAGCCATATGGCAGCCCATAGAGTCAACAGGGGCATCATTGTTTGATCTCATATTCTTCAAGTTTACCAGGAATTCCCTCCAATTAGGAGGCTCCCATAAACCTTCAACCTGAAATGTACATACTGATTATTTTACATTAAAAAACGAGAGATACAAGAAATATTTTTTAATTACAATTATGTACCTCATTTTTGGGAGGATCTTGTTCAAATTCAATTTTAACATGAGGTTTCTTTTGAAATTTAAACTGACTCAAGTCTGGTATTACACAGCTTGACGTGGGTTCTGCTTCTTCGGGTTCCATCTTTATATTAATGCCGTTAATATCATTATTTACAGAACGATTTCCATCCTTCGGAGATGGAATTAATTTTGTATTTTTACTGCGACCGCGCGGCATATTCCCTAATAGTTTTAAATATAAATATGTTATATTACTTAACAAGAACAGAGTGACGTTTCCCTAATAGATTATTTTTCTGTAAAAATATACAAAAACATGTTACTTCAGTAGGTATGTAAAAACAAAACTTGAAGTTTTGAGCATTCTCAATTGTCAATATTGGCAATGAAGCATGGGCAGGGTTGCCAACGACGAAACTAAATTAATCGTAAATAAGCAGCTAAAATCTCGTACTTTGACTTTCGAACCTCGTACAACTCAAAAAAACGCTTTAAGTAATAAAAAATATAAATACTCTTAATTAAATTGCTATTTGCAAACGTTTATTTAATTAAGTGTTCACTGTTCACTAAAAAAACATCACTTTGTGATAGAGACGACCTAAGGGCCAGTTTATTGATCCCTAGTTAACTCAACCAATTGTTAAAATAAGTAACTAATGGTCTAATATTGCAAAATGCGTTTATAGAGCAAATTTTAGCTTGACCGATGGTCAATAATTTAACTATTAGTTGAATAAGTTATCTACTCAATACTGAGGGATAGCAATATGGCCGATAGTTAACTTTACTGTTAACATCTGTTTCAAGTTGATGTTCATTCATTGTTAATTTATAGCGTGTTGCCCGAATACTTTTTTCATGGAAGTAAATAAAATAGATACATTTGTTACGGCAAGTTTATGAGCCTAAATACACTCAAAAAAACGCGTTTTTCTGATATTTGACCATTAGTTACTTATTTAACCATTGGTTGAGTTAACTAGGGATCAATAAACTGGCCCTTAATCGTCACTATCTAAATAGTGGATTCTGATATTTGACCATTAGTTACTTATTTAACCATTGGTTGAGTTAACTAGAGATCAATAAACTGGCCCTTAATCGTCTCTATCACAAATTTTTTTTTTTTGTAAAAAGCTGCCAAATGTTTATTGATTTAGTATTTTCATTGCTAAAAGCATTTTTCAGATGAACAAGGTTCGAAAGTCAAAGAACGAGATTTTTTGCTGCTTCGTACATAACGAGGAATTTAGTTTCGAGGATGGCAGCCCTGGGACTGGACTAGGGATGCTCGATATTAGAAAAACACCATCGTGACATCGAAGACAACATCTAACAAAAGGTATCGATGTACGATAAATATCGATCGAATATTTATTGCATAAATGCACTCTTACTTAGATACCAAGAAATCACAAATAAAATTGAGCAGGTAAGTACATAAATACAGTAATAAAGCACAATAAAATAAAGAATAAAAATTTAAATAATGTTACCTTACCTATTTCGTTAACAATTAAACAAGTTTCATTGATTCATAAATCGAATTATCTTAAGTTTACTCACAAAACAACACCTCACTCATCAAGTGAGTGACACTGACAGTTTTTTATTAATCTCTAGAGAAATTGAAACAAACTTATTCGTACGGCTGTGGGCTTACTCCGATTATTGTGATTAGTGTCCTCTAGTTAATAGTTGAAAACTTGATAGTCATCTGCTAATGACTATATAATATTTAGTTGAAGCTAATACACCGTCCGAGGCTAGATCGCGTCCAAAAGCAAAATATATTTTATTCTGGTAACATCGATGTTTCGATGATATCGAAGTCAACAAGTCAACCCATCGGTGTTAAAACATCGATGAATATCGAGCATCCCTAACCTGGACTGACTTCCTTTCCTGCTGACTGACGTTTATTCACAAACACTTCCAAAAGAAATCTTTGGAAATCTTGTATTTAGTCAGAAATTTGTGTTTTCCCTCTAATGTTTGTGATAATACTTATTTAGTCTGTCAACGTTTTAGAGATTCAACCATGGTAGAACTGCTGCTTGATCCAAAAATTAGATTGTGGGTGTTCCTTCCAATAGTAATTATTACTTTTTTGGTAGGCATAGTAAGGCACTATGTTTCAATTATTTTGTCTTCTCAGAAAG
>PQWD01000134.1:204709-239176 GCA_019425675.1 Leucinodes orbonalis
TGTTAAAAGGCAATGTTACGAATGTACTGCCCATGATTGTTATCGGAGGCTGGATCAACTGGATGTTCAGCGGTTTTCTCACAAGTAAGCATCAATGTTAAAAAACTTTTGGTTAACAAAGGGATTAAATTTCAGTGGAACAAATAGTGTCAAATACAATAATTATACTGATAACAATACAATGTCTAATCTGTTATTGTACATTAGTAAGGACATTATTTTGTTTAGCTTGTAGGCTTTTTCTAGGAGAGCCAATTTTGTAGTGTAATTTCAAATAAATTAATATCCACTGACATTCATACAGTTACATCTTGCCCCATACTAAACATTAAACTGTTTTTTTTTGTAAATAAATACATACTATTCATAGAATACCCAGACTAATACAAACAGACTTGTTCACGCACACAAATGTTTCTATTGCAATGGGTTCGAAGCCGGCACCTTTGGTGTACTAGCCGACGCGTAAACCATTAAATCAAATGGGTCGTCCCATAGGAATAAGAAATTATTTATTATTTACTTGAGAAACAAAATAATAAATAAGATTAGGTATTTTAAAATTTTGTCAAATATAATGTTCCTGTTTATTTACAGCAAAGGTGCCATTTCCGCTTACCCTGCGCTTCAAACCCATGCTCCAAAGGGGTGTGGAATTGACATACTTAGATGCTTCATGGGTATCATCGGCATCTTGGTACTTCCTTAATGTTTTCGGCTTGAGAACTATTTATGCCCTTGTGCTAGGGGAAAATAATGGTGAGTTTATATGTTCCCTTTTTGTAACGTTTTCATCATATTGTTTAATTTAAATAATAATAATATAATGATTTTATTGATATTTTTTTTTGGTTTTTAAAGTTGGTAAACCACTTTGTTTACTCTTTGGTTAACTAAATTATTATTTATTAGCCTTGTACTCGGTTCCTTATGTGTTTTACATTAATTGATGGTTTACTTTTTAATGCACATAATGTGTCCATTATTCAGTAGTGTGGAGCAATTTTTTATTGATGCTAATTTTTGATGTGTAATATTTTTGCAAAATTATTAAATTTTCTGTGCTATTACTAAACTGCAAACTGTTATCTTTAAAAATATGAATACACTCATTATCCTTTTTGATAGTATACTCAAAATCAATGAAAGTATAGGCTTTCCCTAAAAAAGGTTTCCTTTTTCCCAGCTGCTGATCAGTCAAAGATAATGCAAGAACAGATGTCTGGGGCAGCTATGGCAATGCCTCCAGATCCGAAAGCCGCTTTCAAGGCGGAATGGGAGGCACTTGAGATAACAGAGCACAAGTGGGCACTAGCCAATGTTGAAAATGATCTACTCCTAGGTGCTGAAAGAGCTTAGTGAGAAAGTCACTATGGATGGCTAATAGCAGTACATAATCTCAAGTAGAAACTGCATTTGTGCAGCAAAACACCAAAATCTTTTCATGCATCCAGTTTATATGTAATTTAAACACAGTATTTAAATTGTCAATAAACAATTTGCGTTTATTAGTCAACAAAGAAATAATATTATTTAAAGATGATATTAAGTAAGTGTTTATTGTTTAGTCATCTACCTTAAATTACAATGTGTATAGTTTGTTATTTTATTGATTGATTGTACTGGGATGAGTAAATATAAATATGTAATAGTTATGACTTTTTGTTGTAAAATAATTTTAAAAAATCTTGTATTCCTCATAGTTTAATGAAGGGCTTTTTCACAAATGCTGACTCGCCGAAAAATGTCGATATAGGAAAGTATATATCATAATTTAACATCATGCCAACCCATGTAGTGTAATGGTTGAGACGTCAGCGAAAACACCAAGGGTACCAGTTCGTTCCACAGGCAGGACATGTCTGTTTGTATTCATACAGGTGTTTTCTATATATAAGTATGTTGTCATTACTATTGAGAGCGTCGGTGGCTCAGTGGTGTGGACTGTCGCCTTCCTACCGGGAGGGCTGAGGTTCAAATCCCGACACGTACCAATGTATTTTCGAATTTTCGAAAAAAAAAGTACGTTATCCGACGCTCTTACGGTGAAGGAAAACATCGTGAGGAAACCTTCATGCACGCCTGCGAAGAGATTCGAAGGTTGTGTGTGAAGTCGTCCAATCCGCACTGGGCCCGCGTGGACGACTAAGGCCTAATCACCCTATACGGGTAGGCTCGTGCCCCTCGGTGGGGACGTTTAATGAGCTGATGATGATGAAGTATGTTGTGCCCATATTACAGGATAAATGCTTAGTTTGGGGCTAGATGGTGCTGTGTAAATTTGAGTGAATATTTATTTATCATAACAGCCACAAAACCATCATATTATTTAAGGTTTTTGGGCATCCAGTTTTATTAGATAACTTTCCATAATGAAAAAAGAAAAAGAATTTAATTCTAAGTTCCAAAAGCGACGCTCGGCTGAAGACATTTGCGATTGGTAGGCAATTTGCGAAAAGGGTATTAAAACAATAAAGTAACATTTTAACATTTTTATTTCATTGTAAAAGATAAGAGTATATACAATGACCTTACAACCGTACAAACACGTTTGAAACTAATGAGGATAGAAATAAAATTTAAAAATGCTTGTTTGTATTCGTATAATAAAACATTAATGAATTGGGTTTTACCTAAAACTGTCTAGAAAATAGATTTTGTAATAATCTAAATTCATTGATAACGAAATTTAAGTAACAAAATCAAATTTTAAAATGAGTAGATTGGTTCAATAAATGTTGATCCATTCTATTATTTATGGCTTTTTGATTTGTCATTGCCAGAATATAATAATTATTGCTTACTAGAGAACATAATCATACAAGTTAATGTGATAATTATTTTACATAATATATATCTATTAGTTATATGATAAACAAAAACGCGATATGAAAGTCCGTTTTTATTCATGTCATTGCCCAAAGTATTTCAAAACTTATAATTTTTTTTTAATTCACGACAATTTTTATATTTGACAAAACGATTAAATGTGAAAAGGACGAAATAAATGATGCCATTGATTTATTTCCTATTTCAATTAAAATAGATTTATGCCACAGTTGCAGAACTTATTCTGGATTAATCAATATTTGCATGAATACAGATATACCGGTGTTCCGCTTTCCTAATCTGGCGACTTTTCGCAAATCGTGGGTCCAATAAAACAAATCTGATGCAAAATAGGAGAGACATATATGCAGCAGTGGACTACAATATGTTAAAGAGAGAGAGTATTCAAAATAATCATGTAACAAATACGATACCTAATCAGTACATAGTGTTGATAATATTAAACAAGTATTAAAAACTTGGGAAAGATATGGAAACTAAGTTTCAATTAGCGGCGTCATCAGTCATTCTTCACACGAAGCATCATGTCCTCGTATTGAAAATTCAAGTTATACCCACTGGTAAGGATAGCTTCAAAATCTTACTAATCATACAGTGGGGATGAACTGTACTGATAAATAGTATAGGGGAATTTGATGGCGTTGAAAAAAGTTACTTCTTGATGAGCTGCACCACGTCTTCATCGTGAACGGCGTGGCCGAGTCCGACGCGCTGCGGCGAGTACTTAGTGCTGGTGCCCCATACGAGGGCATACTTGAGCTGGGCGGCTAGAGACCGATGAATCGCGTGGCACACATGCTCGATGCTCACACCCTGTTAAGGGCAAACAAACAAATATGTATAGTAAATATCGCACAGACATTTTCGCAGCGTAGATCGCGCGGACGCAAATTTAACAACGAGCTAATACTAAAAACAAAAATGTTCATACACACAAATGTTTGTGCGACCAGGAACCTTAGCGGAAAAAAAACCCTCAAAGATTCTGCTTCAAACTTTTCAACAACTACTACATACCAGCGTATTTTTGCAGCTGACAATATCTTTCTTGGGTGATTTACTAGAAAATACCTAGTAGTGACAATTATAAGTTCTTATACCAGTTATTGTAAATTTATAAACTTTTTAAAATGCTTTAATATCCCCTGGTCTGTTGAGGCATCTCTAGGAGACATGAGTTAAGCCAATAAGGAAGATTATAAAAGTCTCAGGCACATTATGATCTGCTTATCAACAAACAACATACAAATAAAAATATGTTCAAACAATGATACCTTTCTTAAGATAAGGCCATCGTCGAAGTCCGGGGGCTGCCCTGGTTTTTTTGTGTACACACGGATGAGTGACAGGTATTCCCAAAGAGTTTCCAAAAGATAATCTAAATTTAGCTTCATATTACAGCTGTCAACAGAAAAAAAATAGGTATTTTTTTTAGAAGGAAAGTAATTTTTGTCATATAATTAGTACTCCTACAATAGGAGTAACAATTAAATGACTAAATTTTATTTTACTAGGAGTCCTACTACAAGAATAAAATAATGCCCTATGCAGAGCAAAGACATGGCTTTCTAATTAACCAAGAATTGTTTCCCTGGAATTCAGAAACTAAAATACTATTAGTCTTGTGTCATTCAAATGAGTAAGTTCTATAATTGTAAAGTTTCATTGAAATCCATTTAGTAGTTTTTGTGTACAACAATAACAAATATAGGTAAGAACATGCTAACCTCTGACCCATAAATATGGTTTATGGGACTGAAAAAAATATTGTCATTTCATCTTACCTCACTACCACAGAATTGGGTTCGCGCGCTATCCTGTCGACTTCCTGTATAGATATCTGATCAATCTTGTTATACACATACAAACACGGGAGGTACACTCTGTTCGCGAGGATCACATCGATTAGGTCGTCTGCTGTACAGTCTTCACGGAATAGCACCTGAAACATGTGCAATATAATACAATTTTAAATGATCAATTTAAAATCTTATATTGTAAGGGAAAACATGTGTCCAATTGCCTGTCTTTCACAGCAAAATGAAGCCACTAAAATTAAAGAGATATTTTAAGTGGAGGTAGTTGGAGTCATGGAGTCCATAGGCTACTTTTTGGCTTTCTCTAAACTTTCACTTCACTAGGCCTAAAATGGGGGTGGATACTTTGTGTAGAATTCGCAAAATTTTCAAGGTAGGAAGCTAAAAATAAGTACTCAGACTGTTTGTCACTAAGAAAAAATCTTGCATCATTTAAATCTACTCCAAACCCCAACTCTTATGAGTTGAAATTTTATTTGAGACATCACATTATTCTAGGCAAGAAGCTAAAAATCAATACTCCTATTCATTGTTACCAACGCAAATAGCTGCCAATTCATATTTTAATGTTCTGAACTAGAAAGGAGGAACCATGTTGGGTGTTACCCCCAATTCCATGCGAGCAAAAGCTAAACTTAAATAAATTTAGAAGTATCAAAATGATCTTTCTTTCTTTCTTTCAAAATGTTTTAAAACCTTAATTATAAAAAGAAATGTGAAATACTTCAATCGTTATCTGATTCATATATCAGATAACGATTAAAGTATTTGACAGAATATCTCCATCTACATAAGCTAACACAATAAATGTTATTCAAAGGTGAATTAATTTGAAAAAAAAATCCTTTATTAAATATAACCTTATTCAATACTTAAAAATTCATAGTTACCTCAGCATTAAAAATTTTATATTCATGCAAAATCATCTGCACCATTTTTTCATCTACTTTAGTAAGTTGGCAGGTTGAATTGAAAGAGAGACCACCACCTTTTTTAACCTGCAAAAAAAATTATTAATTATCATCCACTCGAATTTAGCACACACATAGAAAATAGATTAATGTGTTGTGAGTTTATACCCGTGCCACATACAACCACTTGAAGGTGAAGTATGTGTTACCAAATAATGTACTATTTCATTTTAAGTCACAATCAGTTATTATTACATGTAGGTAGCCTCAGTGGGAATTAACTCAAACTACAAAGAATCATTTGATGAGTAACCAATAAATTTCGTCATTGATGGTACCTTAAAATAAATGTTAGGTTTGTTTTTATTGAGCCTAATCCCAACACTCTCCAATTCCTTTTCTAGTAGCTGGCGGTGCACATATGGTTTGGTGGCATCTAACATCATAAGCACAAGGTCTGCAGTCCTAGCCACTGCAATTACCTGCAATATATAATATATTTAGGATATTTCTGTCAACAAAAATAAAATCAATTCCAATATTATTAGTCTCTTATTTAAATTAATTTACAAACTCTAAAAATAATCATATCAAACGAAAGATTTACTTTTGTTCGTAAACTTTTCTGAAAATAAGTGAATGCTACTAAGATATTGGTTGTCATTACACAAAAGCTTCTGGTTTAAATTTATTTTATTATTTATATAGCTGTTTTAAAATCTTCTTAGAAATACTTTATTCAGATACAGTGCATTTTTAAAAAAACTGGCATCGTCTACAGAAATTACTGAACTTAAAACAAATATTATTAGAGTGTATGAAAGGTTTACCTGTCTTCCTCTACCCTTGCCTTGAGCGGCACCTTCAATGATACCTGGTAAATCAAGTAGTTGTATATTAGCACCATGGTACTCTATCACTCCAGGGATGCAAGTCAGTGTTGTAAACTCATAGCTAGCTGCTTCCGAGTGAGTGTGAGTCAAGGTTGACAATAGAGTAGACTGAAAAAGTAAGATTTCATATTTATGCACAATAATATTATATTTCTTAGGTTTATTTCATGAACAACTTTGAAATTTATTTTTTCTAAAAATGTTAAACATTGTAAACACAATAAATTACTTTAATAATTGGCATCCACAAAAACAAAGATATATAACCTTACCTTGCCAACCGATGGAAACCCAATAAGAGCTACCCTGGCATCTCCAGATTTTAGTACATCAAACCCTTCACCTTTATCACCACCCTTCTTTGATGGTTCAAGCAACTGAGACCGGTACTTTGCAAGCTTTGCCTTTAGTAAGCCCAAGTGATATTCAGTTGCTAAGGAAACAAAATATTTATTAGTAATAGGACGAAAGGTTCAAAAAAATATACTAGATTTACTGTTTGTTCATAGAAAGAAGAAAATGTGTAAATTATTTCATTTTATCAATACTAAACAAGGAAATTTTCTTTTGAATACCTTTATTTTTTTGCGTTCTAGCGATTTCCTTTTCTATTTCGGAAATCTTTTCAAGTATTCCCATGTTTCTTAGTTAACACCGATATTCGTTGTACAATCAAAATTATCAATTAAGACCACCTTAGTAGAAAATAACAATAATAAACCAATCTAAGATGATGAAATAAACATTTCGACTTAACTTTATTTATTATATTTTGTCTAATGTTATAAAATATTAAGTTTCTTGAATAGGTTATCGCACTTGTCTTGTCAACGACGTGACAAACAATGACATGTGACAGTTTACCTTTTAACAGATGTAAATATTTAGATAAATATATCCAAAATGTGCAGTAAAGCAATACGTGTAAATAAAAAGAAACTATAATAAAAATTAGCATTTCTTTAAAGGGTGTTATATATCTATCTAAACAAGGTATTTGATCCGTTGATTGAGAATCCCAAATATATTAGTAATACTCCATGTACGATTTGATCAGACCAACTCGATTGCTCTTAAAGAAAAAAAAACGTTTAATTTCATTAATTATATCTCTATTGTATTTCGATGTCGGATGAAAATTTTGACTTTAATTATGTTTCATACAATGTTTCACATTTCACTTTTTATGAAATGGTATTTAAATCACCTTTTGTAAATAAATATATTTTATATCGAATCAAATGAATAAATGTAGTATTCTTAATTTTAGTTCATATGCAACGTCAGTGACTATTTATTTGATTTTTTCAGGATATTAGAATATAATGTTTACGGTAAATTTATAAAATTTTTCATTGTTTTATTATTATCGCTGTTCCATTGGTTTATTTCAGCCTATCCGTATCCGAAACACTGTCAAATGAAGTAATAAAATTCACCAAGTCTATAGATGATATGGCTCTTGATTATGAGGATGAAAAAAATTCTATGATTGCTATAGCTGATAAAGGTTCGAATTTGATAAATTACAATATAAAATATTATGTAGCCAATTACTAAAGTAAACATTTACTGTTAATGGCAAACACATAGTTATTTGTGTTACTTAATAAATAATTTTATTATTTTTGAATACATAAGCAAACAAGTGGACTCTTTACCTCATGTTATGTCCCGTTACCTACTTCGATCAAATCGACAACCGAGATGGCCATCGTCGCGTGTCCCTGTTAACCGTCGCGTAGGTTCGCACAGTCCCTGTTCGCGTAACCGGGCCGCTTTTCTCCCCAAACATATGTTAGGCTACCAAGCCGAGGTTCGAGTCCCGTTCGGGGATGCCCTTAGGCTCGTTGTGTAAATGTTTAAGGCTGAGAGCCATCTGCGCTCGCCAATTGCCCGATGAAGCTGTAAAGGCCATCTGCGGCTAACAGCAGTCAGTTCGAAAAAAAACCTACTTCGAAAAAGGGAAAAGTAAAACGAAACCTTGGGATGGAAAACGGAATGTTTTTGGCCTCACACCAGCCATGCCTCTATCGTACTTATGTTATTTGGCGTAGTTCCGAATCTCTTTCTTTTATCTATCGCAATCCACAGCTAGACCTAGGTCTCTTTCATTCTGCGCAAGTAGTTTTATTAAATGAAATTGTAAACTTGGCAAGATTATATTGCTAAAAAAGTTTTTCTTGAATTCATTCTTATAGAGGATGCTAATATGTATGAAGATTTCTATGAGGAGTTAGATAATAGAATAAGAACCGAGCAATCGATGAATATGATTTTTTTTGGACCACCCAGTTCATTTTTGAGACTTGATCCTGAATCAATTTTACATATTTTAGTGCATACAAAAAAGCATTTGATTCCTATAACAAGAGCATTACTTGCGTGGGACATACTAACAGGTGACGATACTTCGATAATAACACTTCGATAATAACTACATTAAAAATGATTTTTTTAAATACGTTTTGCTGTTAGATGGTAAAACTGCAGCATATTTACAAGGGCGGGAGTTGCTAGCATTTGGACCACTTTTGAACATAGTGCCAGAAGAGGACTTATATTATTTAAATTTAGGGGACCCATCTGTACTTAAATACTTTTCATCTAATTCTTTGGACTTACATAGACGCAAGGTAATAATTATTGAGACTTGGCACAGTAACTAAAGTATGAAAACCATTTTATTTGGAAAGTGTTAAATAACGATCACTTTTAGACTTGTTGTACCGAATAATAATATTTATTGTTATTAACAGTACGGTATTTTAGTAGCTGCATATCGAAGATATTATGGAAATTTATGGTATACAAACAGTTCACAAATAAATGAATTAGGATACTTGTTATGCGGGTTTCCGTCTTACAACTTAAAAATGATAACTCCACAGACTTTTAAAGAAATTAATATTGATGTTTTAAGTAAGCTTCGTCAATGCACTGCAAACCAAACAAAGGTAACGATTCAATTTATCATAAAAACTCCTCACTAATAATAAATATTCAATTATCTAACACCGCAAAACAAATATTACACTATCTATTGTATTGTCTCATCAAGTTTACAATTCATATTTGTTCCAGACACTTTATGACATAGCTACTCATCCTGAAGCTTATGGTGAACCATATAAGTGGTCATCACACGAGATAGGCCGTATGAATGCGTTATTTACATGTTCGTTCAATGTTTAAACGAATTGGAGATGATTTTGAAGTAGTATTTATTTATTAATAGGCTATATTTTTAAGGCATCCCAGAAGAAGACATTAGTTCTATTCAGTTGGAAGCTGTATCAGCAATCACCCCACAAGTCATGAAAAAATCAATCAAAAGAAACTTGAATATTTTACAAAGCAGCAAATATTACGCATGAATCCTAAAGCTAGGCGTATTTACATTCTAAGAATGCAACTACGAAATAGTCTGGATATGAGTCAAATAGCAAAGCGAAACGGTTTAAAATTAAGGCCATTTGTCCCTACTTTGGCTCTGTGTATCATAGTCACAATACCTACGTAAATAAGTTCAAATAAAATAGAGCCAATAATTTGAAACTAAAATTAATTTTTATTATAGAAAGGTATTTTGATTAAAGTAAACATGTAAATCATAATTCTCTTTGATTAGCTATATTGTAGACATAAAACAGCTTATACAACATACAGAAATAAAATCATATATTAATGGCGGGAAATTTCCGAGATGAGACTCTTTGAGTATATTAGAGTTTTATGTCGTTAGGTAATACAATATTTATTTTCACAGTGTTTTTAAAACACGTAACTTGGCGGTTTGCTATTTGGACATAAAATTAAATTTAAATAGGAATTCTTATTTCAAACTTTATATTCAACATCCGGTTTATTGCAGCTATAATTAAAGTGTTTAATAAGAATTCATAAGGATTTAAGCACATTTCAAGAGGTAATAACTATTCCAAAATTATTCTTATGTTTATTTACTGTGTTGATTGTGTGGATTAAAAAAAGGGCATTCCGTTCATATCATCTCAATTAAAATTAATGAATTTGATATTTGACGTCAAGGTCACTAAATCTCCATTTTGTTTATACGAGCGCCATTTTCATAATTCTCTTTTTGATTGGCGAATTTGACTCTCTTTTATGAAGTCAACGCTTGAAGAGTGGCGGCTCTGTTGATTGAATATTTTACACATTATTATTGTAAGATATATTTTATATTGGCAAAAATGCCACCAGTTAAGCATTATTCCCCTAGTGAAGTGAATCAGTATGAGTTGTCGTCAAGATTATTATCGTTAACAGAAAACAATACATCTTACACACTTACACAAATAAATGGACAAAGAATTTATAGAAAAGCTCCTCATGCATGGAGCGGACCCGAACCCTCAAGGAATTGTGAGGTTAGTATGAAATATATTTCTTACGATTTAATTTGAAATAGCCGCCATTTCACGAATCTTATTATTTCAGAATCTTGCTTATCTTACTATGTACTATTAGGTACCGACAATCATTACATAGTATAATACAAAGTTGCTTTTTTGTCCCTATTTCCCTATGTGCACTTAAATCTTTAAACTACGCAACGGATTTTGATGCGGTTTTTTTTAATAGATGAAGTGATTCAAGAGATTGGTTTTTGTGTATAATAACATCCATTAAATAGTGGAGAAATACTGTTATTATTAACTTTCTACAACAAATAATGGCAAATTTTCGAAGCGATTTTAAACAATACAGCATTAATCCTTATCCAATTAAATACCTTAAATAAATTGTTGATTTCATAAAGATCTATATGGCCCTTTACAGTATATGATTTAAATGAATATTTTCAAAGATATTACAGATTTAATAACTGCGGTAGGTACGAAGCGTTTACGCTGGCCGACCGGGCAGGTATTACAGATTAAAAGCTGCGGTAGGTACGTAGCGTTTACGCCGGCCGACCGGGCAGGCTGGAGCGTGCCTGTTACGATTATCACCATTGTACGTGTGCGAAGCATGGGCGGGTCGCTAGTGCTAATTTAATGTTCAAATTAGAGAACGTTTCTTATGCTGGGGCTACATGATGAAGAGAAAAACGGCAAGATCAGGGTTGCCGCCCGTACTTTATAATAAAATATTTTACGTAATTTAATGTAATTGTACTCTATAAGTATAGAGTACAATAACATCAAAATTGTTAAGTTACAAGAGTATTAGAGTACGCGAAAATCTTTTATTTTGCATAATTTGATTTGATGATGCCGATTTTGATATTAGTCGTAGGTACTACACACTAACAATAGTTCAAACATTTATAAATATGTTTATTACTCACCGTATCTCATATCATATTAACTTATTTTTGTTTTTATTGACGAGTGGTATTCGGTAGGAATAGAATATTTATTACGGAATAAATAAATTACCAGTTTTTAGTATCGCAAAGGATAACAATTTCTAATACAAAATGCAACACCTATAATAACCAATGTACTTTAAATGCAAATATAAAAAGAGGCAACCCTATGCGATCACGACATTATTTTACATATCATGTGTGACCGCTTCAACGCATTCATCCATGCGAAAATCTCTTTGATGTACCGACAGTCGAGTTATCGCCGTGCGGCAAACGGCGTTGTAAAGGCGTTGAAAATTATCGCGTTTATGTAGTGGCCACACCTGAAGTGAATGCTTCGATTAATGACATTTCCCGTTGGTCTGGCCCCAGCATTACTCTATATCCGGTGCCAGCTGACTTCCCTTTAAAGTAGGAGTGGTTTGCACTTTAGTTTTTTGGGACACTGTAGCTAGTACAATTACGGGTTATTTATGAGAGACGTCTTCTTTGAGGCTCCGGTAATAGTCGGGTATACGGGTGACGGGCGCAGGCCAGTGTTGACGGAAAATAATAACTACATTTTACTACTATTAATTTCCTTCATCACTAGTCAGACGTATCGCCTATCCTGTCACCACGGTCACCAGGTGAGTGTAGTTCACTACATTATTTGGTGTAGTAGTGTTAGTAGGTTATTAGTGAACTGATCCTTAAACTTTTTGTAATCTATATCTATACAGGGTGAGTGTACATTATATCTGTATTATTATCATTTGTCGCTTCGTGACTTGGTAGGTACTTTATTGACAAAAGACTACTCGTCTCTACTTTTTCAAAGTTACGCGTGGGTAAAAAGCTTTTGAACGTTTGCAGAATGGCCCTTTCGGAAAGCGCTTTCGCAGAATATCCCTTTCGCAGAATGCCCCTTTTGCCAAACGGGTCTGATATGTAGTGATATGTAAAAACATATCAAGTGGTACGCCCTTTCGGAAAGCCGTTGTATCGAAAATCGCTCAATCGAATAACGTACTCGCGAACACGCTGTCTCGAAATACTTTTTTATAAGTAGTTCGCTATATGGATGGTCACGGTGTGGAATTTTATTGTTGTTACTAGTTACTGTTTAAAACCGTCGGAAAGCGGGAATTTGATTATTAATTTTCAAATGTTCATGGGCGGCGTTGTCACTTACCATCAGGTGAACCGTATGCTCGTTTGCCTCCTGTTCGATAAAAAAAAAAAAAGCCTTGAACTTCAAATATTTTACAACCTCTTGGTTATTTATGATCTCCTAGTACTTTTCCGAAATAATTTTAGTACTCGGTTAATTTAGGATTCTTACCGCAAACAATCAGCTGATGTTTTTTGTATTAAATATCCTCCAACTGTCCATTAAATTACTTTTTTATGTTACGAAGTGGACGGGGCTGTCAGAACGCTCACCTGATAGCAACTGCGCCCATAGAAATATAACTAATGCACTTATTGTAAGGATACGCCTGATCATGACAGAGCGGCATTGAAGGAGACCAACAATCGATAAACAGCTAATATTCTCCATCAGTTCCGCACTGCGCCCGTCACCAGAGACGACAGATGTCAGGTCCCTTATACCCGGTAATTTCACTAGCAACAGTACCCTCCCCCCGAAACACAAAATTGCAAAGCACTCTTATTTCACGGGACGATATCTGGCAACTGCGGTGATACCTACCTAGACGACTCAGTACCGAGTCTACCATCTACTGACGGAAATGAAGATAATTCTTTGCTTCGGCAGACACAAGTCTGTTGTGCCTGCGAATAGTTATGGCCTGTATTTTGCGGTTATTGTTAGAAAGTTTGAGAGACCCTTAGGTTATACACTAATAACAATAATTGTATTTATAACAGGTATTTATTGGGAGAATACCTCACGATTGCTTTGAAGATACGCTAGTACCATTATTCCGGCAAGCCGGCGAACTGTTCGAGTTTCGTCTTATGATCAACTTCTCGGGGTGGAATAGAGGGTAAGTTTTGGAAAACGTACTTTTTGATTTGTGTTTTCTTACAAACTATTACCAATTTACAGTTTTCTGTTCAGGTATGCCTTCGCCATGTATACTTCTGACGCCGAGGCCAGCAATGCCATCCGGATGTTTAATAATTACATGATTCGTCCGTCTTGGCAATTGGGTAAGTTATTTGAGAATCTTAAGTTTTTCTTACTTATGTAGCCATTCTTTGACACATTTTATTCTAAACTGTACCCCGGTATAGGTCTCTCCAAACTTTTTGGCCGCTCCGAACTTCGCACAAGACGATGCGCAGTTTACAAAATTCATACATTTGTACTTGACTATACCTGCGCAATAAGCACTTTGACTACTCAGAGCGGCCATAAAGTTTTGTGAGATCCTTATGTACGTTGATATATATACTCGTACACGCGGTGTTACCCGATAGAGTAGGGGTATCTCAGGTCCTGTTTGCTGTAAGGCAAGATGCACCTAGCAGTTGCGATACTTTCGGTTTAAAGAGGTCCAATCGAAAGGATTGTGTACCCTTTATTGCATACTTTTACTATTTTTCCCTTCGAAAAGTGGAAGGAAAGCGCTGGTTACTTTAAATATTCATAAACAGTAGAGATAGTAGCAAAATGCCCGCGTAGTCTGCTTTGCCAAGCAAAAATAGCGAGTATATACATATATGTTGTATTTCGTATTTGATGACATGGGATGGGATACCAAGGGATGTATCACAGAGGGAAGTTGTAGATAATGGTAGAAATAGATGATTTATGAGTGTGGTATTTTGTTTAACATCTAACGTCGTGCTCAATGGTGTGGACTGTTGACTTCCGAACTGCAGGGCGCAGATTCAAATCCTGTCACATACCTATGTGTTTTCGAATTTCCGAAATTATATGTACGTTATCATACGCTCATACGGTGAATGAAAACATCGTGAGGAAACCCGCACACCCCTGCGAAGAGATTCAAAGGTTGTGTGTGAAGTCTGCCAATCCGCACTGGGACCCTTTACAGGTAGGCCCGTGCCCCTCGGTGGGGACGTTTAATGGGCTGATGTTTAACATATTAATAATTTGTAGGTGTATGTCCATCAATCAACAATTGTCGCATATTTATATCGCGCATTCCGCCGACCACGCCGTCTGCGGAAATCGTTCGGCTGCTGTACGCGCTAACGGATGAGGTGCAGGAGGTTCGCATACGGCGATCGATTGCGTCTTGCGCCGCCATTGTGGAGTACAAGTCGCACCGCGGGGCCGCGATGGCTCGGAAGGCCCTCGTGGCGGCGGCGGCGGCGGCCTGGGGCTCGGGCGCCAGACCTGCGGTTGATTGGTCGCTGCCGCAGTCGCCGCAACTCCTTAAGCAGTATAGAGAGGTTAATATCGCTACTTCAGGCACTATGGATTGCGACATAAAATCAAAATACAGAACAATTATCCAAATGAATCTTTTACAGATACTTTTGAGTCGTCAATTGCTATTATATTTTTATGACTACCACCGGTTCGGAATAAGATAGATATCGCATGCGAAAACTGAACTAGTATTAAGAAATTTACTTTAGTTACATATTTGAAATTATATTATATAACTAATGTAAGTTTTCCATATACATTTAAAAAAATATAGATTTGTAGATTAGATTTTTTTATTAGCACAAAATAAAGGTTTTGTTAAGTAGTTTTGGTATGTATTGTGCAGTGGTGAATACTATAAATAGAGCGTCGGTGGCTCATTGTTGTGGACTGCTGTCTTCTGATCTGGAGGGTACAGGTTCAAATCTCGCCATGTACCTTCGTGCCTCTACAAATGTTTGAAATTATGTACGTTTATTGTACGTTTATTCGACGCTCTTACCGGTGACGGAAAACAGCGTGAGAAAACCTACGCACGCTTAAAAAGAAATGCAAGGGTTGGCGTTAGGTCGGCCAATCTGTACTGGGCTCGCATGGACGTCTAAGGCCTATATACGCCCTATACGGGTAGGCTTGTGTCCCTGATGATGATGACATACTACATTCAGCCTTGCCGGCTCCATAATGTTATTAATATTAAATTTATTTTTCAAAACATTAATTAACCATCCCAACATTGATATCACATGATAAATCTTCTAGGCAGCTAATCTTTGAAATTGCTATTAATTGGCGTCATGCTCTAGAGTAGGCCACATGACGATTTTTGGATTTTGTCTGAAATCAACTGTGCATTTATTTCCAACCTCACAATTAATTGTGCTTCTTTTGTTTAAAAGCACAAAAACATTTAATTGTGACAGCATCCATAATTTTGGGCCGAAAGTAGTTATGAATGAAATGTGCAAGAGATGTGTTATCGAACAAAAAGTATTTGAATTAATTGCTGGCGCCGAATAAGATTTTTATAGTACATTTTGTTACACTTTTTGCTACGACATGTAAAGTGCTCTTTAACTACACAAGTACAATTAATTGTGAGGTTGCACAATTCGGTATTTACCACCATCCACAATAAAATACCAAACCTTATTTTTATCAAAGCGCACCTTATTTTATATGTCGTTTCATTGATCACTTTTTTTTATTTGCAATATTGTATTTTTAAATATACTGAAACCGAGAAATATTAGGTCAATTGGACGTATTTACGCAAAAAGGATCTAACCCAAGAAGAGGTCAAAAATGAGTTAAGTATACCAAACTGGCCTCTGGGGTGTAAGTTAGCCTTTAGTATAAATACTATTAATAATATATACATATTTTACATATTAATCGATGGTCGTTACCATCCCACATGTATGGCCCTTACGTTTTTAAGTTACTCAAAAACGACTTAGTCTCCTTAGATTCACATAGAATCTATTCAAAAAGAATGATCTCAAAATAATATATCAAATTGAATCTAATACACTTGAATCCTTTTTGATAACACTTATTATTAGGGATGGGCCGAAATTCGTTTCACATTCGGTTTAACCGAACTTTGGCAGCTTGAACCGAACTTCGTCATTCGAACGTTTTCACGTACCCAGATTTACATTTGTTTCAACAGATACACATACACAAATTCGTACACACTCAATCACCCACTCACACACACACACACACACACACACACACTCAAACAGCTCTCCTTCTTATTTGCCTTAAATATCTTTTTTACTTAATTAAAACAACAATAAAATGAAACTGCTTCCCTGACTTATCTGCCTTAGATATTTTTAGTACTTAATTAAACATCAAAAATTAAACTGCTCTTCTCAATAAATCTTAGAATTCTCTCTTACCTAGTAGAAACACAGTGAAACTGATATTCTTAATAACTAGTACTAGGGATCTTTTTATAGGTAGGTACTTAATAAAAATACTTAATCAAATTGGTCTCGTTAATAGTCTAAATTAAATAGGTTTTGCAGCAAGCGAGAGCCGTGCTGTTAACACAAGTCACAACATGAAAGGGCGAACCGAAGTTCGGCCGAATTTGTTATTTATACCGAATGTTCAGCCGAACTTCGTATTCGGTTCAAACCACATTCAGCCCATCCCTACTTATTATACAATAACTAATGTGCAAATGCAACTTAAACTTCAAATCTCAAATGTGTCATTTTGTGGGTTGGATCCTTTTTGTGTAAATACGTCCAATTGATGATAGCGAGCGATGACGTCACATATCAATAATCTTATACAAAATATATGGAGACGTTCCATTTTGACAGTTCATAAAAAGTGCGTCAACGGTAAGTGGTGTCAAATACCCAATTGTTTTCACCGAGACAAAATCGCAAAGAGTGGTAGTGTCACAGAGCGACGTTGTTAATCAGGTGGGTCGGTGGAGTCCGGAGCGCGGCGTGGAGTTGTCCCGCGCGGGCGAGGAGTGCGGCGCGGTGTCGCCGCCGCCCGCCGCGCCCTCGTACACGCTGGAGCCGTGGTCGCAGGCGCGCCGCCTCCGCATGATACACGAGGCGCAGCGGAGCGCCGCCACCGCCACCGCACAGTCAGTACACGCATTGCAGTGTTGCCAACCCCGAAACGAAATTCCCCGCACATAAGCAGCTAAAGCTAGAGTGTCCGTAGCTCAATGGTGTGGACTGTCGCCTTCCTACTAATGTGTTTTCGAATTTTCGAAAATATATGTACGTTATCCGACGCTCTTACGGTGAAGGAAATCATCGTGAGGAAACCTTCATGCACGCCTGCGAAGAGATTCGAAGGTTGTGTGTGAAGTCGTCCAATCCGCATTGGGCCCGCGTGGACGACTAAGGTCTAATCACCCTGTACGGGTATGCTCGCGCCCCTCGGTGGGGACGTTTAATGAGGTGATGATGAAGCAGCTAAAAATCTCGTACTTTGATTTTCGAACCTGACAGATCCATCCAGACAGTTGGCAAAAACGTCATGGGTCGCTGATGTGTGTCATTTTGAATTTGACAGTGATGTAATTAGTACTAATTACGTACCTTAAAAATATTTCTTTCTAATTAATAATCTTAAATTTCTTGATTTATCGGGACATTAGCGTACCGATCATGTAAATCGGGACGTCCCGCGCAAATCGGGACACCTAGCAACACTAGTCAACACCGCCACCACCGCACTAGTGACGGTCGCAGCGTCACCCGAGACGACGGTTGTTAGGTTTCGTATATCCGGTAATTTCACTAGCCACGGTGCCCTCACCCCGAAATACAAAAGTTCAATAGCTCTCCCATTCCACGGGATGATATCTAGCACTGCGATGGTATACCTAGACGACTCTGTATGTAGACTGATAGTTAGGGGTGTGTTGCAGATGGTCGAGCCGCATGACGAGCGGTGTGGAGTCGCTGATGTCCTCCCTCACCCTGGGCAAGGGCACCGGCGCTAGTGCAGTAGGCGCGGGCGACCGCGGCGTGTGGGCCCCGCCTCCGCCGCAAGCCCCGCCCTCCGCCCAGGACTTCAACCCGTGGACCGCGCCGCATCCCCTGCAAGAGTTCATAGCGCACGCCAACACACACTAGTGAGTACGCCACGCGCTTTACTGTTACGCACTATTGCCATGTGTCTTTATGCGAGCTATACACTATCGCGAAGTTCCCATGAAATAGTCCAAGACGGGCCGAGTCACAGATTTAGACCCTTTAGTGTCTAAACCTGTGGGCCGAGTAGTGTAGAGAGGAACTTAGTGAACGCACTTCGTGCTACTTCGAGCCCCTTTGACTCGGTCCAAAAACTGACAACAAATGGAAGTCATCCGAGCCGAGGCAAAGTAGGACGAAGTAAACCGATGTGCTTCTCTACACTAACCACGGACAACATCACGAGCAGTGTATTGCACGCATTAGAGCAATACACTACTCGTGTAGTTGCCCGAGGTTACACGAATACGATATTATTGTACACTTCGGCTTACTTCGTCCGACTTTGCCTCGCTTCGGGCGACTTCAATTTCCAATTACCTACCTCTACACTACTCGGCCTCGGACTACTTCGCGGGCACTACTTCGCGAAGTTGCCTGAGCTTATACGTCGTATTAACTACTCGCGAAGTTTCTCGGAAAGTAGTCACGAGCAACTTCACGAGTAGTGTATTGCTCTAATGCGTGCAATACACGGCTCGCGAAGTTGCTCGAGGTTTAGTGTAGGGAGGCACATCGGCTTACTTCATCCTTCTTTGCTTCGTCTCGGGCGAATTCCATTTGATGTCGGTTTTTGGACCGAGTCAAAGGGCTCGAAGTGCGTTCACTAAGTACCTCTCTACACTACTCGGCCGGTCTCGGACTACTTTGCGAGTACTGTATAGGACGCATGATGTATAGGACGCATGATTTTGAATAAAGTTACGTTGTTTTGTTTTGAAACAAATATAAACGTAAATAAAAATTATGTTTCAAAGTATTCTTCTAAACGTAAAAATAAAGCATAACTATCATAGCCATGTATATTTTTGATTCATAAAAGTATCTGCATGCATTTATTTCAAACATGCTGAGGTTGCATTTGTAATAAATAATGTTACGTCATCAAGACACATGGCCTTTGAGTAAACAATGAATAAATGCTGCGTAACTACCCAAGCGACATAGTTTAAGGTTTTCATTTTTTTTGGTATGCTGATTAACTTATTGCATGAATGAATTAATCCATGTCTTGTTTGCACTGCTTACGTGTGTGCTAAGTTTTGGTGGGGTGCAAGAGGAAATATACTTTGGCGTACATATAGCTGTTAAATATATCGACCTGTTTTATGTTACTTATTTCACAATAGCAATGTCAGCTGATATAAAATTCAATAATGTTGAAATATGTTTTTTTGGAATTTGTATGTAGCTAAATTAAATTATTATTAACATCAAATAACATCACATTAGACAAGTCGATATTTTTAGCCTGTACGAATTTTTGCATGTAACAATTTTGTAAAACGAAGAAAGCACAATGCACGCTATTATTTAATTTAGTGTTTGATTTTAAGTATTTGTTTTGGAATTTGGATTAACCTGCTTTTGATCTTATCTTATTGTTTTATGAGACACGCGATGAACTTATCAGATTACATCTAACATCGTTGCTTGCGCAATTTAGATCTTGGTTGTATCCTTAAAGTGGTATCAAATTCTTAAAAATAATATTTTCTTTCACTTTTATTTACTATTAATTGAATTTTGGCATAATTAATCATAATTCTACACGAAGCCCCTTCTTGCACCCCTTTTAAGGCATAAGAGAGGTAAATTTTTATTTTTGACATTGTTTTAATTTATCCTCAATGTATTTTAATTAAGAATCCAATAAAATTGAATGGCATAATTATTTATGTAAAATTTAAAGCTTTTATAATTCAATATCGGTATATTTAAGCATGTGTCTACAATATTGTTATAATATTATGAATTAAGGGCAAATAGGCGCGAAGCATAAGCTTCTTGGCGCTTGTCTAGGATTATTGCACTACTGGCAATCTGCACTTTTTGATGTTTTTTCAACGAAATAATAAAAATATTCATGTTGTATTACTGTGTACTATAAGTCTTATTATAAAATCAGGTTTTAATTAAATCAATTTGGAACTGTTTTCTCAGCAATGATTAACACAGCATTATAAAATTATCTATCTTGTCTACAATAATAACAAAATCTAAATAATTTTGTAATGATGAGACAATATGAATTATCATCTCTCTATGTTTTATGAGGTTTTAAACAATATTGCATGCCAGTATGTATTAGTTAATAAATTTAAGTATAATGATTTATGCTTTGGTGTTTTATTTGTTGTGGTTTCTGTCCATTTATTTTCGCTATAAATGCTTGTTAATAACTGCATATTCACATTACCAATTAATATTACCAACTAAATTGACATTGATAACAATAGGCATGTGCATGTTTTTAAACGCATCGTGAACTAACTCGATGAAACGGATCGACACCATTTACAATGGTGCAATGATTTTTGTTCTAAATTAACTGATCAATTACGTTTGACCTCCATAATGAGACCCTTTATTAAAGCTCATTAAGTTTTTAGACTCTTTAAAGGGGGCCAATTTGTAGTCATTTGTGTGGTAAGAATACCTTTGGTTATGTTATTCGGTGGCATTTCCGCGCGAGACGCCACCGTTGTGTAGGACGATGTTTTCCTCCAATGCCACTCTGGCGCACCGTGAAAATGTCTTTCAAACAAAATAGTGCGCCCGCGCAGCGCGGCCGCATGCATACCGAGCTCCGACGGATTATGGATGTGTCGAGGCGGAACATCTAATGTTGGTAAACAGTAGACTGTGGAAGCAGTGGTAACAGTGTGTAATCGTGCGCATCTTATCGCCCGTGCCATGGCACTCTGCGACAAGTGGGTCGCTCTCAAGATAGTGGAATTTGTGAGTACTTTTATGGTTTTTGTAGACTTTCAGAATAATTTTGAATGCACTAAAAGTCTATGTAGAGAGGTGTATTATTTGGATATATATTTTTCAATCGATATAGGTATCTAATTTAGTTTCTTATTTAGTTCGTTCCTAAACTGTAATAAATTACAACTTGATATGCGCCAAAACAAGTACTTCACTTGATAATTACTTGTTGCATAGTTATACAGTAATCAATAGTTAATCATAATTCATAAGTTACTAATAGTAGAGGGACTTTTATATGTGGATTAAAGCTTTTAAATAGTTGAATTTTGTGGAGTTACTTATGCAGTTTGTACTTGTTTGAATAATGGAACGTACCTAAATATCTCGCTCCCGGTAAGGTTTCCGGTTAGATAAATTATGAAACGGCGTTTTCTAAACTCCGATTGGGTGACACATTAATGGAATTTCATAATAATTATTTTATAAAAGAAATCGATATTATTGGATTTTATATAATTGTCAAATGTACATCGGAGAGTGATAATAAAACGGTTACTTTTAATTTCGCTAGAATACAATCAGGTCGAAGGGAAAGTGAAGATTCGGCCTAGCGATCCAATAAGCTATTGACAGTCAATAAGTATCAAAGTATTTTCCGTGTTATCTATCTTCTTTTGCAGTTTACTGTTAGAAATGCTGTGACCTACTTGTAAATGTTATTTATAAATTTTGTATTAAACATTGCATAAGTTAAAATTAATTATAGGTGTAACAGCATATTACTTAGGATGACATTAATATTATTGATCAATTCAAGTACTTGGTGTTTTAAATGCATTAATTTTTGTTCTTTTTTATTTGAATATGTACTCACATTCGATGATTTTTTTTTATTCTTCAGATTCCAGACGTAGTGTCTAACTGAAATGCTTAAGCGAATTGTCATATTCCAACTAGGCATAGTTATCTATAATTAAATAATAGAACGTATACTTACGGCGTGTTTTTATTGAATGTTTACAAGCTTAGGTGTTACGAGTTAAGCGCGACAGTAAGGTCGTATCGGTGTTGCGACAGCGCCTGAGGACCAGTGATGTAACACACGTGGCCCGGTAAATGTTTGTACGATTTTGAAAGTGCGTAGTCGAGCCCAGATGCACGTTTGCTTAGGAACCAGTTATCGATGCATGGCCATTCAATTATTTCTGGCGAAACAAGCAAAAAGGTTTATAACAATGTCTCCTTAAAACAGGTCACACTGTTGTTTTGTTGTCAGATTTATTTGACCTTTGAATACAATGTTGAGGTGCAGGTGTGTAATTACTCATTGGAAAATCAAGGTTTCCTTTGAGCGTAACTTCAAAGGCATCGATCAATCTATGGACAGTTTATAAAGCTTTTAAGGTACCTCCTTCGCCAAAGTTAAATAGATACATGAAACGAGCGAAGTAAGAGTATGCATTAGGTATTGAAAGACTTCTTAGCAAAAACTATTCCCTTAAGAACCTTAATATCAAGTCAATTTAGTTTAAATCCTTATAAAAAATCTTTTCCAAACTCCATCTTATAAAGTTGATAGCAATTATAGTTTTGTATAAGTCACAGTAAATAAACTAGGTACCTGTCTTGAATAGTTGTAATTAGAACAACCAAGTATACTACTCATTGCTGCATTTTTGTATGCAACCATAACTTACCGGCTTACCATGTCAACAGTGTTTCATACCTACAAGATCCCTCTAACGTAATATCTTTTTTCCGTTGATTTTGTAACTTGGCTAAACATAGATACTATGTATCTAATTGATAAGTAAATGTATATATACTTAAGGTATATATACATTTACTTTACTTATCAATTATTTTTAAAATATATAATATAAGGTTTATACTTAAAGTAGAAAATTATTTAAATTCTTTTAAGAGTATGAGGCCGATTAGTAATTCTGTATTGCTGAAAGGTAATACACTTAAAATAATGACTGTTCTTAGAATAAAGTCATTAGTGGCTACTTGTTTGGCCTTGTATTTTATTCTAATTTGTTTGTTACTAATGATTTTTAAGCGTATTAGTACATCTATAGAGCTCTAGTTGCAGAACTCGCTCGTTTTATATGACATTGCCATATTGTTTTCAAAGGTTTTCCTATTAGAAGGAGTTTGTTATCAATTTAGCCCAAACCCACTTTATTAATTGTCCATTGTAATGTCATTGGATATTAATTCACCAGTTAATTGAAACCCTAATTAATTAATCATTATTTTATCTGCACCTATTATTTATTTTTAACGTAGGCAAGTTTAGAAAAATTTTCTGCCTCTGTCAGATACGATATACAATTTTTGTAGAGACATGTCGCCAAAATTAACATACCTATGCTTATTGTCTTTGTTTAAGGAATAGGTAGATAGGTGCACGAAATGCTATTTTTAGTTAATCGTATGCTGACCATTGCTAATTCCGATGAAGTGCATTATCGACGATGACAAAACAAATTGAACAGGTATGCACCCGGCTGAACCTCGTAACCAAAGCTAAATATTAAGGTAACGTGAATCACCGCGACGACAATAAGTAATTGAATCTGCTTCATTCACCCGTGGCGACCGAGGGCGTAATTATTGATCTCTCGCATCACTTGCTCCTATGGTATTTATCTTCGAGGTAATCTTGATCATTGCTATGTCCGAAGATAATAGTTATCAGCACAGCATTAGCGCGGCTCCCATGATTATCTCACGTAGGTGTGTCGCATTATCGTGGAATGTATTCGAACAAAATTTTAGTAAAAAGGCATTTTTGGGTGCAGTGAGTGGGTTAGTAAAAAGGCATTTAAGGGTGCAGTATTTAATTTACCCAGGTGAACTAAATACACTTTAAGTTAACTTGAATCGCCTGGGTGCATTAAAATTACATGCGCTGGACTTACTTTTTTTTCGATTTTTAGTACTGAACCAACAACAGGACTACTGCTACTAGAGGTGTTTCAGATTTACTTAGTGTATTTATGTATAGAGCTCGCCAAACTATGGCCGCTCTGAATATAGTCAAAGTGCTTACATAGTCAAGTATAAATTTTTGAATTTTGTAAACTGCGCATCGTCTGGTGCGAAGTTCGGAGCGGCCAAAAAGTTTAGCGAGACCTATAGTACACCTGAGTGGATTAACTCCGGTGAATTAAAAAAAAAGTGATAAGTTAAAATAGAAACTGGTTTTGATAACATAACTGTCGGGTGTGTAGGCTGTATGTACTGCTTTCTGTTCGAGGTTCATATAAGTCCCTGCCTTAATTCATGAGTAATATTTGCGATTTCAATGTCAGCGTTTTAAGACTATTGTACAATGTGGTGACTGCAAATTACAATAGGTTACAATTGTCACTGCCCCTGATCGGACTGAGGTTGACATAATAAGAGCGGTATACCGCTCTTATTGAAGCTCACTCTTTATAAGTAATACTTTAGTTTAGCAAGCGATCCCAACTCGCCTACTAAGCGTGAAGATTATGGCAAACCCCTTGACTACCGTAGAGCAGGGAAGTTCCGCAAGGCCAAGAGTGCACTGTCAATGTATTTGGAATATTATTTATACCTATATTGGTAGCGTGAGTGTAGTTGGTTATTAAATAACCTATTTTGAAAATTAATCCACAATTATATTGTCACCTCGCCATCACCAGAGTTTGGAATTGGGTAGATTTATTTAACTTATTGCTTAAGTCTTTGAGCAATGCGTCCTACCCGTACTTACATACGCAGCTGAGACATGGTCACTGACTGCGGGATTGGTTCACAAGTTCAAAGTCACTCAACGCGCAATGGAGCGAGCTATGCTCGGGGTCTCTCTCAGGGATAAGATCAGAAATGATTTAATCCGTAAGAGAACTAAAGTTACCGACATAGCCCGCCGGATCAGCAAGTTGAAGTGGCAGTGGGCTGGTCACGTATGTCGCAGAACCGATGGCCGTTGGAGCAGACGAGTTCTGGAGTGGAGACCGCGTCTCGCCAAGCGTAGCGTAGGACGCCCTCCAGCCCGATGGACCGACGACTTGCGAAAGGTCGCTGGTGGAGGCTGGATGAGGAAAGCGGAGGACCGGGATATCTGGCGCGAAATGGGGGAGACCTATGTCCAGCAGTGGACTGCGTTAGGTTGAATAGGATTTAACTTATTTATGTACTTATTAATTAGCGTCGGTGGCTCAATGGTGTGAATTGTTGCCCTCCGACCTGGAGGATGCCGGTTCAAATCCCACCTTGTACCAATGTCATTTCGAATTTTCAAAAATATATGTTCAATTATCCGACGCTCTTACGGTGAAGGAAAATATAGTGAGGAAACGTACTGGACTCGCGTGGACTACTAAGGCCCATACACCCTATACGGGTAGTCTCGGTGGGGACATATAATGAGCTGATGACTTACTTACACTACAATGAAAAGGATGGGCCTCAATGGAAAGAAAGAAAAGGATTTTTATTAAGCAGAAGAATATATCCCCTGATGTATTGAATAAAAAAGTTCTATCTAAGGATTTCATTACTATTTATTTGTGATCTTGATGTGACAAACATGGGACAAAACATTAAAATTCTTTGGGAATTCCACATTTCAGTGCAAGTACAATAATAACTAAATAACTACCTTATTCCGATCTCTATCTCGCAAGATCGATGTCAAGAGCGTTAACATTAATTTTAATTGTTTTAACGCTTTATAAAGTAGCGCCATTCTGCATTATCCTAAGTCATATATTTGTATTCCATACCTTACTTGGTTCTATTTACATGTTACACAAGTATTCATAAAGTACGCGCGGTCGCGAGCGCAGCCGTTGGCGTCTTCAATGTCGCTCCCACGCGGTGACGTCAGAACGCGACAATCGCACAACCTCAGCTCTTGACAGCTATTGTCTATGGGACAATAAGGGGATGTGTCCGACGGTACTATGGTTTTTGCAGAAGTTGAATGGCTTTTATATCTAGCGACGCTAGATTAGATAATGTTAGTATCGTGGAGATGCTTGACAAAAAATGGTATAAATATTTATGATTTCGGTTGCTGGCAATGTTTGTATTAGGGATCATTAAAACACTTGACGACCTATTTGGTGTAATGGTTAAGACGTCGGCTACTACACCAAGGGTTTGATCCTCGAGCAGTTCAAACATTTATGTGCATGAACGGGTCTGTGCCTTTTAACTTCACCTTTGCACCTTTTAACTTCATGTGGTATGCAATAAAGAATTGAGAATTGTGTGTGTTTTCTATGTAGGTATAGTATGTATGATGTAGCTCAGGCTGGCTGGACAAATCTCACAAATTTATGTGACGCACGTTGATATGCAAAAAGTTATCAAAATCACTTCCATTCACGAGATTGAGAGACTGGCGAAAAGTGCGATTTCAAGCTGTCTGGACACGTTCTCGATCGATTATCTAAGGTTCTGTAGCGTCACAAATTCTAAAATAAGGGTGTTTGGCCGTCACATAAAATGCTCTATCGACCTACAAAAATTTATCCTAATTTGAAGATTTGTCCAGATAGCCTGAGCTACATTATGTATGTACTAATAAAAAAAGTATATAAGTATTTTTATCAGTTTAGCATCCGTAATATAAGCTTCACGCTATGGAGTTAGATGGCGTTTTGTGAATGTCAGTGGAAATTTATTTATTTATAACGTTGTTTAACAAAGGCTTCTATTGCTTATATACGGACCGATTCCTAGGAGTGATAAGTAGGTCTACTAAGATAACGTAGTTTCATGTAAGTTGACATCTACTTGGTGAACATGGTGTCTTATTATCATACATACAGTCATAACAGTTTTCTTTGCTAAGATAGGTAGGTATGTAATTTATGGTAGCTTTTGTTTGATCATAGTATTGGTAGATACCTATTGATAGAGTTCTTAAAAGGTACCGTTATTAGAAAATCGTAAACATATTTATATTGATTGCTTTTTTCCTAGCTATTTTGCGTGGCTTGCTTGGTTACTAAGCGGGTGTCTACCGATGACGAGACGCGACTGTCCCTTCAGCTGCAAAAGCTGTCGCGGGAGTGGTCGCTGCTTACCTCTGTTACCTGGGATTCTGTCGGCGACGCCTTCGCTTATGCTGTTTATGGAGGTAAGACACCCAATTTTAAAGTATCTTTAAAGATTTATTTGAATATAGCATTTTGGATTATGAATTATCACAACCGGAGTCGTCTGCAGTATCTAGATAATCACTTTTAGCCACCAACACCTCTTAGCTCATCAGCATATTTCAGTGCAGTGGCAAATATCGTCCGGTGAAATAAGAGTGCTTTGTACTTTTGTGTTTCGGGGTGAGGGCACTGTAGCTAGTGTAATTACCGGGTTATAAGAGGACCTAACATCTGTGGTCTTAGAGAATAATATTATAGTATCTTCAATTTGGTTTTACCTACAAATAACGTTAATACAGGGCGGGCTCAAATGATAAATTGATATAAGTTAATGCTTATTTTAAGAAATGGTTTTAGTCTTTCTTAAATTTTATTTCAATTATTGCCAATAGTTTTATTTTCGTCAATTTAAATTTTATTATTCTCCAGGTTACGTGATTATAACGTTTGGCCTGATGCTGGCGCGCATCTTCCACGAAATACCAAAAGGGCGACGGATATTGGAGGGATTTTTCCTAGGATTTGGCATGCTGTTTTTCATCATTTTAGGTTAGTAAGTCTAGTCTATAAATTCTATAATTGAGGGCTGATTGGTTGTATGGTTAAGAATGCTGCTATTAAAGGTTCTGGGTTCGATTTAAGTTTAAATGTAAGATGTCTTCCATGAATAAACTGTACAGTTTTAATAAAAAATCAGAACATTTTAAAATTACGGAAATAAAATGATGTTTATTATTTGAGAACTAATTCCTGTATTCAAGTAAATCGCTTAGTTTTAGGGCGTCACATTATTGTCTGAGCAGGTTTCCTTGGGTTATAAAAGTTTTATACCCTTAAATCTCACCAAACTTCTTATTTATTATGCACTACTTAGGTATAAATAAACAAAACAATTTCAAAACTAAACAGATTTTTTTTTTTACTAGGTGGGCTAGAACTGGCGTCCTTAGACTCTGTGCCAAGAAATCTAGTGGTGAACGCCTCCGTCCTTGGGAGTTTGTCTTTAATTGTCGCTGCACTGTTTCTGGTCGACCTTATGGGACCAAGGGTTTACACGGCAACCCATCATGTTCAAACAGAGACCATTGGGTCACCAACATTAGACAAGAAGCCCGTGTCCGTATCTGCGGATCCGCCTATTACCAACACTAATGGACACAATGGTCATTTGCCAAACGATAAGAAAAATGGCCACATTAGTGCTTCAAGACCAAAGGACTTGAACCTAACGAAAATTCAGATATTGAGAAGAATCAAACTGAAAAAAGTGGCAACAAAGAAAACTCCACAATTTTCGATCATCCTAAACATGGTTATACCAAGTACGATGATGTAGAAGATATTCTTGAAAAGACAAAATTCGGCTCACTTCGCTCCGGTCTGGAGGGCCGGAATTACGTGCGGCTTTCCGATCCTCTAATCGAACCCAATCGACTTCACTACGAACAGGAATTGGCTAAATTCAACGAAAAATATTTCAGAGAGTATTTAGACTCGTATGACGGGGGAAAGTTGTCGGTGTGCAAAGAGGATTACTTACCAGAGTTACAGACGCCAGTGTTCGCCAAAGTAAAATCGGGCCGCATGAAGAGTTTATATGACGACGTATCTCCTTCGCATGAACATAAGCGGCAGTCTAAGTCGCCGACCAGAGCGAAGACAGTTCCGACGCCGACCCTGCAGCAGCTGGAGGATTACTTGAGGTCGTCATCCCGGTCTCGCAGAGGAGATACTCCGGCGTTGTTCCCCATGGAGCCGATCGCGGAGAAAGACAGGGAAGGCCACGACACTGAAGCACGGGCCTCGGGCACCCCCACGGACCCGGGCTATGTGCAGTACGCCGCCGGAAAGTGGCCCGAGAAACGAGAAATAAGAACCCCACGACATAGTCCTACCTAAATTTATTTATAAAATAACGTGCGACTTGAGTGTAAAGTGTGATTGTTGAGTGTGTGAACTAATCCTTCAATTAGCCATTGAATTAGGTAGTTATAGTTACTAATGTTTCTTTTTGTACATAAGATGAACACAATAAATTAATTTGACTACCAAAACGGACTTTACGCTATTTAACTTTTAATTAATATTTATCATGGGCAGAGTTTTATCTCAAATGGCAGGAATCACTTTAGTTTTGAAAACAAAAGAATTGACGGATAACTTGGTCATAAACATTTTCACGGAATCAGTTAATTTGTAGGAAGTTCGTTGCTCCAGCACTTAAGTGGAAGATTAGAGTTAATTTTAAAATAATGAGTTTGTATCACACATTCAGTATTTCAACGATAGTCACACGCGAGTAGTTCCATTGTTTATCATATTTTTGAGTCATAGCCTCTGTCGGTGCAGTCAGTTGACAAAAAAACGTATTTATATCCGCTTCAAATAATGGAGAAAAAATGTATGCATAACTGAACTTGGGGCAAAAAATGCTTGCATTGATTTTTGCCACCCGAGATAATTTTTAAGGACAAAGTGTTTATTAAATGCTATAAAAACGTTTCTCATATTACTAATAACTGAGGGTTTCCTGTTTACTATTGAAAAGCTGGTTTCGTTCTTATATATAAATATTGTGACCTATGTATCTACAGTCAACACTAATAAACTGCATCGCATCTATACGCAGGTATATATATTAATGGATATGGATATATGGAGTTATGGAAGACTCATGCCTCATATCTTCATGACTAGCTTAGACTAGTATCTACTTCATCCGATAGCGGTAGATACTTTGTATTCTTAGGCCCCAAACAAACGAGACAAATTGCATTGCTCTATACTTCAGTACCATGCCAACACAAATCCAAAACCAACCAACACAGAGTACCGATAGCGGTAGATACTTATAGGCCCCAAATAAACGAGACCTTATATTATAAAATATGTTTCGACTTATTATTTTCAAGACCTTACCAAGACGATTTTTTCCCACGTTTACAGCTTCACTTAATAAGGAAAATGCATAAAGCACTCGACCAGTGAGTGACCTTAGGCCCAAAAGTACAATTCGCGCTTCAGTAGGTTCATATTTCGCAATGTTTACATGAAGTGTGAGCTAAACGCTAATGGACCTCGGTGCTTACTGTGAGTGATGCCTGTTGGTGTGAATTAGCAGAAGCCTGCCGAAATTCCAATATCGAAGGCCAAAAAAGTGAACTTATTGATTGCTTTGGGGCTATTTGTAGGTAGTTATAACTGCCTTCGTGGTGATCCGGAGGTCGTGGGTTCGATTCCCGCTAGGAGATCACACTGAAATTCAATGTGTGGCATTGTAAGCTTAATTACCTGATTGTAGGTAATAAAAGATTATTCCGCGCTTCGGAGGGCAGGGCACAATAAGCCGTTTGGTACGGCTGCAATCTTAAGATTGTATTCGTTATCACCACAGACATCCGAATATACAATTAGACTGGACAAGCCGCTAAGTTTATAGGCAGTCCCATGTCGCAATTTCTTTTCGGTTCTTATTGTGAAAAGTTATTATATTTTTTGGTAAATTTACTGATTCATTGCGATGATGGTATGTTACAATTGCAACAGGATGGCATTTTGGAAAAAAACGGTTATTTCTTCTAATATTCGTTCGTTCTTGACTCGTTCACAGGCGTAACTGGCAGCCAGTGTTGTCGTTGAGCTTCATTTGTCGCACTTAAAAACGCGGCTTGCCCCATCTCCTGTATTGGGAAATCTGTGGTTATACCTCACCATCGCATTGGGACAGCTTGGTGGGCCAAACCTCCCCATAGCTATGCTGTGCGAGAAAACCTGTGCCCTGCAGAGGGCCTAGGCTTCTGGATGTTATCTAAGGTTTTGAGGCATATGTCTAGTTTAAGATAGCTCCCAACTTGGATGACCAATGATGTTAGAAACTTATTACATTTGACGGCAAACATAAACGCGTTAAAAAATCTGTTAAGGGCGTAAAACTATTTTGTGGTCACCTTTGATTGTGATCTCATAAGATAGATTATGTTGTTAGTATGACATATTGCAGTAGTTTAATTGCTTCCAAGCCAACAGACTATGCGTGTGAAAAATCGAGCCTTACCGTGTGGTTTTCCGTGTGACACAGCGCTGTTATTATGATAAGTGGCTTTTGGTTGGTCACTAACTTAGGGCAGCTGGCGTTTAGGTTTTATACTCATAATTGTATGTTGGATCGTGAAGGAACTTTTGTAAATTGTTATTTTTTGTACCTTGTTGCGATTAATTGAAATTGTCTTATTTTAGCTTTTTTTAAACTGTAATTTTGTCTCCATGTATGACTCACAAGGAATTATGGTTGTACATTTATAATGCTGAATGAATTAAATTATGACACATTTTATTACTGTCCGCTGAGTATTCTCACGGTAGCGGCCTCGTAGTACAAGTACCTCCTGCTAGTAGATAATAGGAGTCTTAGAATGTCTTCGACCCATTTTAGAGATATCTTTGTAAACATCTTTGTTATTGTTTCACTCGATTACTTTTGTTTTGGTTGCTTCAAAAATACATTTCATACAGATCAGAAATGATGAGCCGATAAAGTTATGATGTTTTAATGACAGAATAATAGCACCTCTTAGGTCGGCATATTTGGAATATCAGTACATATTAGGCTTACGTTTTAGGTAGGTATTTAATAATAAATAAATATCCACTAACATTCACACATCGCCATCTAGCCCTAAGTTAAGCGTGAAGCCTGTATTATGGTACTAAACCACGGATACACATATATTTTTTTTTAAAATACATACATATTTTATCACCTAGACCATTACAAACAGACATGTTCATGCACACAAATGTTTGTACTGCCCGGGGATCGAACCCGGAATCCTAGGAGTTGCAGCCGACGTCTCAACCGCACCACCAAATGGGTCGTCAAATTTCGTCGTTTATTTCTACCAACACAATGAATAATTTGGAAATTAAGACAGGATTTTTAAATGCATCGTGTTAGTATGAGTCAATGCAAATATACCTGCAGGGGCCATGCATGCTAAACGCGGCCTTGGCACGAGCACACACAAAGGACAACTTTTTACGGGGCGCCGCGTGGGAACAAGCGCGCAGCCTTCGCTGTCAGCTGGTGCTTCTTCGGACAGTGGTAGCAGAAGCGTATGATGTTTAAAGATCCATTTGGTATAATGGGTAAGTCGTCGGCTACTTCATCAAGTATTCCGGGTTCGATCCCCGATGATTTAAGATGCATACAAATGTACAAACATGTGTGTGATCGACAATAGTTTATTGTTGACCTGAGGTGTGCATGAACGTGTATTGGGTGTTTTCCATGTATAATATGTATTTAATTCCAAAAAAAAGTATTTAAGTACGTTTATCCATTGTTTAGGACCCGTATTACAGGCTACATGCTTAGTTTAGGACTAGATGACGCTGAGTGGATATCAGAGAATATTATTATTATAGATGCTTACAAATACGATATATAGTGGGTTTTCGTTAAAGACCTCCCGAGTTATGGACTTAATAAAATACTTAGATATATTAACCCAGACAAACGTCGGATTTTTTGCAAAAACAAATAGTTTTTAAGTCGGTTAATTTACAGTGATCATAGTTGGTTATTTTGATTGTTCATAATATTACTTAGGTGATCCATAGATTTATTTGCGACTGAGCAGTAACGTGTCTAACATACCTTATTGTAGCCAATGATATTCTGTATATATAAAGGTAGATACGCCATACGTGCCTCAAAAACGAACCGCCGAAGATAGTACAGTTTGTACTCTTTTGCTTGGGTAAATGTGTTCGAAATATGTGTATGTGTGCTCTTACTGCATTCGGAACACTTTTTTTGATTGTGAGCATATCATGAATCTTAACTTTTTTACATCATTGATTGTAGCATAAACTTGTTTATAACACATGTTGACATCGAAATGAATATTATTATACAGACGCAGTGGACAAGTAGATAGATATCTACTGCGCAGTTTTGCGTTATCAGAAATTGTATTCTTAAATTCCGGTCATAGACTGTCTCTTACCTGGATGAAGTTAATTAAAGAGAAACTTACTGTAATCTTTGATCATGTAATAATTATGATCATGTGATAATTATTTTTGACAATCTTGTTCACAACAACAAGTTAGGTTAGTAGGTGCCACCATATATTTAGAATTAGCGTGCTACGCTTATGTCCTCTATCTATGGATGCCACATATAGGTAGATATCTTAACCGTAGCTACATAAGTATATAGGTACCTTGTTTAAACAATGACATATATTGCAGATATAGGAGTGTTCTAAGACCTAAGGCGTTGGGATTGGTACCTACCTTTTCGGTTTGTAAAAATTATGTAATTCGAGGCTCTTAAGTTCAAACACACAGCGCGTTTGATTACATCAGCGTTCTGCTTGCCATGATAATATTAGGTGTCCTTAGGGAGCGTGTACGAGCAGGAAGTTTTATTCCGGCTCGTAGATCTAAAAAGTACTGGCGGGAAACGTTGGTTGTAAGGCAACGCTTCCCAAACCAGAAAATAAGATTATATTAGGAGGAACTAACTCCCTAGAAAGCCTAGAAGTCCCTCGGGACGCTAGGTCACTAGGGCCCTAGCCAGCCTAACATAAATACTATATAAATAAATAGAGAGCTTGCTCCGTGGTCCGGAGAGCAAAGGTTAGGAAGTTACGGTAGGTAGGGATTGGACCCGCTGCCAGTCGCGCAGGC
>PQWD01000134.1:240160-310648 GCA_019425675.1 Leucinodes orbonalis
ATATATATATATATATATATATATTATATATATATATATATATATATTATAAGTCTATCAATGTTGCACTGCACCGTCACTCAAAACACCAGATGTTAGGTCTCTTATACCCTGTTATTTGACTAGCTACAGTGCCCTCTTCCCGAAATACACAATTGAAAACAACAACACACAGCGGCTAGACGGATTTAGACGCTACTTTTTTGGAAGGAAGCTGATGTAATTAAAACACTTCTTTTATTTTAGAAATATTTTTTTTTTGGAAATTAAAGCAAAACAGCGAAAAACAGCGTCCTGGTACGCTTTAAGTGTATCATGACAAATGCTGGGGGAAGTCCTATTTGGCACTTATTTTTATAAGTTATATGTTGAATGTATTTTATTGTGTGTGTCAAATAAATCTTTCTTTCTTCTTTAAATTTTACGCGCAGTCGCGTGAGCTGCGCGCTCATAGGTTACGTTTTACTGCAGGAGTTATAAAGCGGGTAATACCGCGAGGAAGAGCTAGTTGTAAATGTATGGTTACCGGCGAGCGTCCTCTGGTCCCGCTGCAGCGCGACGTACTGGCGGACGAGGCGCGCGATCTCGTGCGTAAAGCTAAGTATGGTTACCGGCGAGCGTCCTCTGGTCCCGCTGCAGCGCGACGTACTGGCGGACGAGGCGCGCGATCTCGTGCGTAAAGCTAAGTATGGTTACCGGCGAGCGTCCTCTGGTCCCGCTGCAGCGCGACGTACTGGCGGACGAGGCGCGCGATCTCGTGCGTAAAGCTAAGTATGGTTACCGGCGAGCGTCCTCTGGTCCCGCTGCAGCGCGACGTACTGGCGGACGAGGCGCGCGATCTCGTGCGTAAAGCTAAGTATGGTTACCGGCGAGCGTCCTCTGGTCCCGCTGCAGCGCGACGTACTGGCGGACGAGGCGCGCGATCTCGTGCGTAAAGCTAAGTATGGTTACCGGCGAGCGTCCTCTGGTCCCGCTGCAGCGCGACGTACTGGCGGACGAGGCGCGCGATCTCGTGCGCCTGCTCCGCCTGCAGCCGCGTCACTCGCTGTTGCAGCAGCGACCCGCACTTCACGTCCAGGAACAGCGTGCCGTCTTCCGACCGGACCTGACAAACGATAAGCTACAGTCACGCCCAGTAGGGATGATGACAATTTTTTTCTGCTATGGTATCGATAGACCGCTTAATAGAAACATTGATAAAATAATGACTCCATTAATTTTAAACTCACAGAGGTTTCCCAATTCTAAAAACACGAATGAATTTAGGGTTACCAGGCTACCATTTATTCCACCTTTAATAAAACATTAAATACATAATATATACTCATTGATTTTTATTTTTTTAAATTTAATAACCCTGTATCTGTCTATTATAAATCCAACTTCAACATAAAAACAGAGCTGGTTAAAAATATTTAAGTAACAATTATAAATGAATGAAATTGAAGAGATCATTTTTATTTAGTGAAAATAATAAATAATATAGCTGAAATACGTTACTCAACATGTTAACGTAAGAAGTTCGCAACAGGATTGGCGGCCCCTAATTCATTTCTTTATTCTTTCAATCCATTTATTTCTTTGTATGTTGATGTTTTTGGGAAATCGAGTAAAGATAACTTTAAATTAATGATTTCCTAAATTCGTTTATTAAAACTTATAATTTCCCATATTTTAGGTAATTTTTTCAAGTGTACGATAGCATATGCACACACATACAACACTGCACTTTTGAAGCTCAATTTCCAGATATTTTTTTGTTTGTCAAATTTAATGTTTTAAAATAAAAAATATGTAATTGAATTTATTGTTCATTTACATTTTATACCAATTCACAAGCCATGTTTTGTTTTTTTCCAACGTAATGTCGGACAGATGCCGGATTTTCATTAACTTTGATTTTTCATATTTATTGATGTTAGCGAGACTCCATCCGTATTTTTTTTTACGTACAAACAACTACATACATTAAATGTTGTGTTTATTTAAATAGTTCAATGGCAAAAGTTGCTAACAATTGTATGTGTTATCCTTTGATTTTTGTTATTTCTTGTTGTGTATGCCATAAATAAATCATCATCATCAGCCCCTTAAACGTCTTCACCGAGGGGCACGAGCCTACCCTTATAGGGTGATTAGGCCTTAAACATCCACGCGGGCCCAGTGCGGGTTGGCCGACTCCACGCACAACCTTTGAATCTCTTCGCAGGCGTGCGTAGGTTTCCTCACGATGTTTTCACCGTAAGAGCGTCGGATAACGTACATTTAATTTCGAAAATTCGAAATCACATTGGTACGTGGCATTATTTGAACCTGCGCCATCCCGATCGTAAGGCAACAGTCCACACCATTGAGCCACCGACGATAAGCATAAATAAATAGATTAGCATACATTTTATCCGAAGTAATTACCTTCCTGGTGGAGATGAGGTCGGCGTAGGGCCAGTGCGCGTCGGTGTCGTGCGTGTGCGGCTGCAGTAGGTGGAGGCCGCGTCGGTTCAGCGCCAACACGTGTTCCCGCCATTCCCCGTTGCCCGACACCCGACGGACGGCGAAGAACGACGACCCGAACAACGGCCAGCGGGATAACACCTGCGGGTTTGATGATCAATAAATAACTATATCATGGCATGCTGACGGAATTACATTTGTTAAAGTCTGATGGGAGAACTACAGAACGAAAAAAATTAATGTGACTACAATAAAGAGTTTCTTTTATAGAATAAATCGGTTAAAGTATTGCGTTCTGCATTATTCTTCAAACACGCCTAGCACAAGTGGAACTTGTTATTATTAATGTTATTTGTCTCTTGCAGTTTAGTCGTTTGTTTGTTTCTCTACAACGCACATTATTGATGACTCGTTTTTATAGTGCGCGGTCTCTAATACTTGGGTCCGTGGTGCACGCGGAAAGGGGTCCTGCTACAAGCGCTCAATTATCTATGTTTGTAGGACGTGCTGTTGCCCATGACTGAGCAAAGCGCTAGTGTTCGTGTCCCCTGGGTCCGCTAGTGGCGTGGGCGGGCGGCAGGGCGCGCGCGGCCGCCCAGTGGTCGGCGAGGGCGGCGCGCTAGTGTCCCCCGTGTGTACCTGGAGGACGCGCGCGCGGGCGTGGGCGGGCGGCAGGGCGCGCGCGGCCGCCCAGTGGTCGGCGAGGGCGGCGCGCTAGTGTCCCCCGTGTGTACCTGGAGGACGCGCGCGCGGGCGTGGGCGGGCGGCAGGGCGCGCGCGGCCGCCCAGTGGTCGGCGAGGGCGGCGCGCTAGTGTCCCCCGTGTGTACCTGGAGGACGCGCGCGCGGGCGTGGGCGGGCGGCAGGGCGCGCGCGGCCGCCCAGTGGTCGGCGAGGGCGGCGCGCTAGTGTCCCCCGTGTGTACCTGGAGGACGCGCGCGCGGGCGTGGCGGGCGGCAGGGCGCGCGCGGCCGCCAGTGGTCGGCGAGGGCGGCGCGCTAGTGTCCCCGTGTGTACCTGGAGGACGCGCGCGGGCGTGGGCGGGCGGCAGGGCGCGCGCGGCCGCCCAGTGGTCGGCGAGGGCGGCGCGCTAGTGTCCCCCGTGTGTACCTGGAGGACGCGCGCGCGGGCGTGGGCGGGCGGCAGGGCGCGCGCGGCCGCCCAGTGGTCGGCGAGGGCGGCGCGCTAGTGTCCCCGTGTGTACCTGGAGGACGCGCGCGCGGCGTGGGCGGGCGGCAGGCGCGCGCGGCGCCCAGTGGTCGGCGAGGGCGGCGCGCTAGTGTCCCCCGTGTGTACCTGGAGGACGCGCGCGCGGGCGTGGGCGGGCGGCAGGGCGCGCGCGGCCGCCCAGTGGTCGGCGAGGGCGGCGCGCTAGTGTCCCCCGTGTGTACCTGGAGGACGCGCGCGCGGGCGTGGGCGGGCGGCAGGGCGCGCGCGGCCGCCCAGTGGTCGGCGAGGGCGGCGTGCCAGGCGGCGGCGCGCGGCTCCCGCAGCGCCAGCAGCGGCTTCGGCAGCAGGAACTTGAGGTCGCGCGCGTGCGGCGGCTCGGCCAGGGCGGCGGCGCGGTGGAGGAGCGCCCCCACCAGGGACACGTCCCGCACCACCGACGCGCTCGGGGGACCGCCGCCAGGCAGCACCAGCAGCAGACCTTCCAGGTAGTCCGGCGCCACCTGGACGTACACCAGTACACAGTTAATTTTATTTATTAAACACCGAAAATCTAGACGTAATGAAAAATCAATTGTTTTTTGCGCCTTAAGCTGTCATCTGGGGTCAATTGGTTAATGAAGATCAGTGGCAGTGGGCTGTTCACGAAATATCTTTCACAACATATGGCGACAATTACAAAGTGTGAATAAGGTTCAGTGACGGTGGGCTGGTAACATATTTCGCAAAATCAATGACCGTTGAAGCTGACAAGTTCTGGAGAGTAAACCGCGTCTTGGCAAACGGAGCGTTCTTTATCATTATAATGTTACACCGATTTAATATGTGATAATGATTAATCATTTTTTGAACTGTCGATGTCGATGCTTAATATTACATCAGTCGGATTAAGATTTTACTGGAGCATTGTGATATGACAGGGTAATTAATATTGTTTAAATTTTAATTGTCGCATGTTTAAACGTTGAAGAAAAACTTAAGACCAGTTATAAAATATGGCGGTGCAATTGTCATACTTCTAAGAAAATGCATACAAAATATACACTGACCTGGTTGAACAGCACTTCCGTGTACAAGGGCGGCGCGTCGGTCCTAAGTGGGTGATGCCACACAGACCGACAGAAGATGAGGTAGAAGGGATGGTGGGCTCGCTGCAGCTCCGTGGTGACGTCGAGCACGTACTCGTCGCCCGCCAGCGGCATGGTGAGCGCGTCTCCCGCCACGATACAGTACAGGGAGAATTCTGCGCGCTCTGCTTCGCTTGTCACGCCGATCTATAGATAATTAAAGGGTTTATTTAACCTTTAACCGCTGCCGTTGCATATATATATTCAACAGACACAATAGATTGAATTTTAGTTAATAGGCAAATGAGGCAAATTATAAAAAAAACAATCGAAAAAGTGTTCCGAATGCAGTGACAGCACATATACACATATTTCGAATGAGCGTACATTTACCTAAACGAAAGAGTACAAACTGTACTCTCTTCGGCGGTCCGTTTTTGAGGCACGGATGGCGTATCTACCTTTATATATACAGAATATCATTGGGTACTAGCTGTTGCGAATAGTTACTTTGGGCTAACGCTAATTTTCACCCGCTTCTTTGTTTATATAGGTGAGTTAAAACTATGATATGTTCTTAGATATTCATTGAAATCAAATGATGTAGGAAAATTTTGATTTAAATTAAATACTTGTGAAGAATAACTAATTTAATTGGATAAGGATTTATATATGTTTATGAAAACACCTTCGCAAATAAGACATTATTTTAGAAAAAAAGTTTATAGTGAGCTGACCATAAAAGATAGACATATGCTGTCGCAGACTTTTTTTAGAACTTTTAAAAAAGAACAATACTGTCATACATGACTTTTGTGAAACTTTAACCGTTTACGCAGCGGTAGCTATCAGAAGGAAAAAAATGCCCACGATTTTAAAACATTCTTCCTTGCTGCTTCGCTCCTACTGTATTTAGCGTGATATAAGTATTTAGAGTGATATAAGTTATAAACATTTTACCTCCTCCTCCTCCTTGAACCTTCTCGATAAATAAGCTATCTAACTCTGAAATATTTTTTCAAATCGGACCTGTAGTTCCTGAGATTAGTTTATATTGCAATGACGTCACACTGCTCCACAAAGTTGACCAATCAGAGTCCGAGTCCGTCACATCTACAATACTTTCTATAGATAAAAAAAGTCATACAAACCAGTTCACAGAGCTCGTTGACTATATCCTGGACAACGGTGGCACAGCGCGTGTTGACGACGCGTTCAGCGCCGCCTGGAAGTCGGTACAGCTGTCGTCGAGCCGATCGACCGCAGATACCGCCGTCACCTGCATATAACACATGTTAAATTCTCAAGTCTTTGAAGAATTCTTCGAAGTACAGACTACAGGTAAGACTTGAGTAAGGCAATTGCCTTACATGGGCATGAAATTGTCGCTGGGGGCGCTGGCTTTTCGAGTTTAACATGGCACCAAACAATTGCCGATTTTCAGTCATTTTTTTATATATTTCTCAGTAAACGTCAACGCCCTTAAAAATGGATTTTTTTTGTAAATATTTCTGGCGACACTGGGTTTTGAACAGTGAATGATATGAATTGAAAAAAAAAATGAATGCCCTTTCTCAAAAAGTTAGTACTGTTTAAGACAACAGATCACATACCATTTAAAAGATGTAGGGAAAATAAAGAGGGATTTTATAAGATGGCCATTTTCAGGTTTGCAAGAGAACACAGGGTATATACTGCATATTTGCATACATGGAGAGCACGCCACTGGTTTACCCTCTATATGGCAACACAAAAGTGCTGCTGTCATTTGCATACGTCAAAGCAACTGTTAGATTTATCTCTTTACAATTGTTTTACATGGCGTTTTGAATTAATTAATACAGCGTATTAGAGTCACATAAACGTATATGATTTCATAATCTGTCATATAATAGAAAGCGTCAGAACTACCTCTCTAGAATAACCTCATTTGTGTTTCGAGGGGTTTCATGTTATATTTCTTATATCACTGATAGTGAGTTTATCACTGTAAGTGAGTTGACGACCCATGTGGCGTTATGATCGAGACGTCGGCGGCCAAGGATTCCAGGTTCTATTCCCGGGCAGTACAAACATTTTTGTGCATAAGCATGTCTGTTTGTATTGTGGTGGTCTGGGTGTTTCTATGTATAATATATATATATTTAACAAAAAAAGTATATAAGTATATTTATTTTATTTATGCGTTGTTTAGAATTCAAAAGAAAATTTCCTTACTTATTAGCGACCTTATTTCATACAAAATAGCATTGTTAATTGCGAACTGACCTCCTCAACGCTGGGCACGTTCTTTCTGCCGCCGCAGCGTAGTGTCTTGCGCAGGTTGGCCAGACAGACGGCCGCTGTGCCTTGGCATGGACGTCGTCGGTCCGCTGCTGCTGCTGATAGGTATTCCACGAGGAACGGCCTAGAATAACATAGAATCAGTTATCAGCAGTGCATTTTTATATTCCTGATTAAGTAGGAAATGACGTGCGCGAACTGGTACGATTTAGTAAAAATAACAGGTAAAAGATACCTAACGCCGTCTCGGATGGGCGCAGGGTAGTGTTGACCGAAAATAATGACTGCCTAAAAATTAAAACTCCTTGACTGTAAAGCTATATGTATGTCCGACAATATCGCACACATAGCTTCTCGTAAGCACGCATAGTTAGCGTCATAGATTTATAATTGGCGCACTATGGTTAGCGTTTGAATAGTTATAGTTCTTTGTTTAACAGATATTTCGATATAATACATTTTACCCAAAAGATGTTGTTTGAATTTTATTTAGTCTCATTTTTAAACTCACGACCGGTAAAATTTTTTAGCTAACTTAATGTTGGGGATTGTACAATAGGAACCACGTTGAATGATCCCCTAGATATCTCGATACATTCTTTCACACTGATTCATTATAACATTGTTTTAATCCCACCGATACCGGCACTCGATTTTTTCACTTCTGAAGTCGTAAGCTTACAATAATTTTCTGTGTCCATTACCTTGTGTCAAAATAAGTACCTTAATGTCTCTGAGCACGTGAAATAAGCCGCTAGTATCGACATGAGCCTCCACGCGCGCTGGCAGGAGTCGGGGGATGGTGATCGGTTTGATGTGGTCTGCTTCATCAGCTGGCAGTAAACCTCGTCGCGTAGCTCCGGTACTGAGTGGCAGTGCTGGAAACATAGTGATCAAATTTGATTATAGGCAACGATTTGAGGCCATAACTATTCAGATATATTCTTGCTATGTTAGGTATGTTTTGTTTTAAAATTAGGAAGAAACTTAAATAGCTTGCGGTCCTGATCTACAGAACTCTTAAGGTGATATTATTATGTCATATACACCTGCGTACACGAGTTTAACAGTAAAATTGTTTCGATTTATTCTTACCGACTACCATTTTTAGATTGTATTTGGCCGCTGGCTTCACATGCCATCTTGTTCCCCGATCATTACAACCTGGCCGTCTTCAAGGCAAGAGTAAATAGGCTGTTTCTAGGCAGGCATGACTCATCCTCCAAGCTACTAGACAAGTTAAGAAGACAGTGCGTAAAAAAATCATTTCTCCCTCTTCAACCTATCCGCAGTCTCTGTCTCTTTCCGTGGGTAAGAAACATGCATCCTGGCAATAGCTGAATGGCCACCATTTTGGTAGCATTAACCCACTGACCGCCAGGATTTCAGTCACAATGGAAAATCTATTGTTTTTGACGCTTTAAGACGTCATTGGCGGTGTAGGGGTCAAAAAGTTTATATAATTGTATAATTGTAACGTGTACTTTAATATTTGCAGCAAATAATTATTTTAAAAATATATACTGACCATGAGCACAGTGTAGACGCACTTAACCTCCGTCAAGTCTTGGTGCATAGCTCGCTCGGGCGGCGCCAGGTCACCGCAGTAGGCGCGGACGCACGTGAAGCACTCCAGAGCTGGTGGTGCCAGCGCGGGAGGCAGCCTCAGTAGTGGAGCCCGCAGCGGCGTCGCCTGCCATTTCACCACGTCCGTCTGCGCTTTCCATGTCCACTCGTTGCGCTTCGCCTTGCTCTTTAGCGAGGAATCCGCTTTTAGGATTTCTAGTCTGTGGAGTGAATGGACGGATTTAGTTGTGCGATAACTTCAAATTAATTTCAAATAAAAACGTGTAATACAAGTTATACTATCCCCGTGTTGACCTGGTACAGGTAGCAGATGGATGTCAACTGCGTGGGATCGGTCTGCGTGGAAATTTATTAGGGGGAGGCCTTCGTTTAGGAGTGGATATTTTAGGCTTTATTTTTATTATGACCGACCACTGCTAAGAGGCATTCACCCATTCAGTTTTATGGTTTGATGCGTTTTGTAACAACATTATGGTTTTAGCATGATGAAGTAAGCTGGTGAGGTTGTTTAGGGTCCAAAAAACATGATTGTAGTGTGTGTAGCCAACCTCCCTCACACAGTTAGTATAAAAGCTTAGTTGTAAGTTATTGATATACTAAATATACCAGATCACACTTAATACGTGTTTAATTTAAGCCTCCATTGCATGGCGACCCTGCCAGTGCTGCCCCGGCAGCACCCGTGTATGAGTTGGAAATTATATTGAAAAAGTAAGGCGAACTGTTGGCGATCTCTATTGCGAAGAAATAATGATGTTGCTGGAATCTGAGAGACGTTGAGGTTGGCTACACACACTACATGATCCACGCGCACGTTCTTATATTGAAACGTAAAATGAAATACATATAAATGCATACTTAAAAAGTCGAGTTCTAAAAAATTCGATCGGCATTTAAACTATGTACGTACCCATTTATTTTTCGACAATTACCGTGTATACAGTTACAAAAAACTTTATCTTACAACAAACAAGCCAAAATCGAAACTAACAGCCACTTAGTAGTAAAAAGATGGTGTTTTAAACACTGATGGTGACCTACTCTATATACTGGTAGAAAAAGGTGTCATAAACATTATGTGAAATCACTGCACTCAATAAATACACTAAGTTAATCTTTCAGCAGTTTTGATAGCTTTTTAGCATATTAAAGCATATTAGTATCCGCACGATTAACCACCAATCGTTGCATGTGTAACTTCGCGTGAAACAATTCAGTTTCGTTTCTTTGATTATGAAAATATTAATACATATTTCTCATTTCGTTCCTATTCTATTGCACATTAAGTACCAACATCGTTTGTCTTATACACCCTATACGGGTAGGCTCGTGACCCTCGGTGAGGACGTTTAATGAGCTGATGATGATCGTTTGTCTTTGAATAATGTTTCAGTAACGAAGAGCCAACAAAAAATGAAACCTTGGCAGTCTTCTGCGAAACGATTGGAATTCCCTGTCTGCAAAAGAACTGTTGTTTCGTTATATCCGAAAGGCTTTATTAAGGTTGTTAAAGGATACAATCAATTGAATTACGCAACTTTAAAAATTGCTGTTTACAGGTACTTAAGTTATACGATAGGAACTAAAACGTCGACATAAATTCTACTAAAAAAACCATTATAAATAAATAATCCAAAAATATTATAAACGAAAAGCGAAACAACGAATGCGATGCTTTCATCAGTAAATGCAGCATCACGATGATAACGGAGCCACTGTATCCTGCATAATAAACAATTGCGACAGTATCCAATTACTTTGACACTAGATGACATTTCAGCATTAACATGACACAAGTTATTAAGATTCCGTTATTTATGTAAATTCATGCACATAATATGTATTATCTGGATTCGTTAAGTCTGTGGATCTTTATGAAGCGGCAGTAAATTTTAAAGAAAATGACCTTTTAATATTACGACGATTTCTAAAAATAATTTTAATTAGTCTATTAATATTTTAGGCATCATTCATAATCATAGAGCAGGTAAGTTTTGCATTTGAAATGCACTTTTACGCGAGCATTTTACGTAATTCTATCGGTAAAATTCATTTGATTGAATCTGATTTCGATAGGAATCTGGGACAAGACAGACTTGCCAAAATGTAAAAATACAAACAAAATTTAAAAAAACTGCTTTTCTTTTTCTCTTGAGGGTCAATCAAATGTCTCTTTGCTTATGACTCTTTGTTGTGTAAGAGTTGGCAAATGAACATGCTCAACATCGTCATCAGCCTATAGCATGCCACTGCAGGACACAGGCCTTGCCTTACAGCAAAGCTATTGGACTGACGGCTTACCGTTCCATTCTAAGCACGGAATCGTTTTTCTTTTAGAAAATTAGGTTCTAATCAAACTGGAAAAATAGCTCGCACTGACTTTCACCATGCGGATTCCGCGAATTCGAACCCTTGAAACTCCCATCATGCAGTGATCTAATGCCATCGGTCAGATCACTAGACCAAGGCTCAACATAGTCCACTGCAATTTATGCTCACTCGTTTGTAACGCGTGACGTTAGTGCATAAAATTTGCATCCAATGCACTTCCTCCCTAAGTTCAATTAACGCACCGTGCGTGTGTTCTGTTGCGACAGTCGCCAGAATATACATTAATTAACTACGAAATATAATGTTTACATCACTGCCTTTTTAAAATAAGTTAAATAATATGGTTATAAAGCTGCACGGGAGAATACAGGAATAAGCAGGCATAAAAACCAATAGTATCATTAATATATTTTTTCCGAAAGTCACCAATTTTAGAAAACAAGAAAACACACTCATATTCCAAATGCTTTCCCAATAAGGTACATTTTCATTTCATATTTGAAATGTGAGGGAATAATTAATTGGCTTTGAACGTAACAAATACGTTTACAGCATTGCAAAAGTATACCAGGAAACGTAGAAAAACGAATTGAGAAATTCCGGGGTTACATACAATGCTCACCGCAACCGATTAGAATTTAAAACTTCTTGCTGTATATTTATCGTTACCTGAATAGCGAAAACTAACACTCGAATGACAGACGGGCGAAAACTTATTATACCTACAATAGCTTTTCATTTGTTTTTTTCGAACTTATCAGTAAGAGTCAATGAATCTTTAGATCTTCTGAATTAACCTAATGTTTTGCGTGGAAGTAATTAGGTGTCAGGCTGTAATGATAAAAAATTTAAACCTATTTATACAATCTTTTTAAAAAGATAAACATTTTTATTTACGTTAACAATAGACTAGTTAGCATTTGTGTAATCATTACATAGCAGGTCCGACTGCACTTCCTACATGATGTAAAGTTATGTAAATTACACCATTGGTTTATATGTAATACCGAGTAAAATCGTTATGAGATAACGTAAATTGGTCTTTTACATAGTAAACATGTGTTACTTGACTTTAATAGAACAATAACTACAACATTTCGGTACTACAATACTACTTTTCATTAAAATATTACTTTTGAGTGAAACTCTTCTACGGTTTATAAATAATCTATGCACATTTATTTGGGTATGATTATTAACGTTGACAGTGAGGAGATTCAACGAACTCGTTGGCCTCATCTGATTTATTACTATTACGACTAACCTAAAACAAATGCACTGCTCACTTTATTAATTTTAATTTTTAGTTCAGTCATATTGACTGCAAATAGTAATTCGACACAAGTACGTGATTTCAGCACATAGACGACGTATATTTTGACCCGCACATACCAGCAAATCGGGGAAAGTTTTGGTCCAAGAAACCACGCGTACCACGATTTAGTATTTACAACACATAGCTCGAAAACTTACACTACTTAGGTAATAGGTTAAAACTTAGTCTTATAGTAATTGTTGTAGTAATCTTAAAACCCAGACTAATGCGACGTTTATTATGCAATAAAGCAGCCAGCTGATCCAGGTGGTCAGTAGCCAGTGTCGCCCAAATAAATTCCACTGACATTCACCCAGCGTCACCTAGCCCAAAACTAAGTATTAGCCTGTAAAAGGGGATTGTAATTCAAAAAATGGACCATATCATAGTTAATAACTTGTATCGTAAAAATGCTCTTAATTCAGTAAATTCACTTCATGCACCTTCCCTTCAAACCCGGAACTGTCATACCAAAAGGAAAACTGTTATGACTGGATATATAGGTAAAATTGAGGTATTACTATACACAATTTCACTTTGATAGACAAATGAACGACACTTCTATTTCAAGTAATCACACTTATATAGAATCAGCTGATAGAATTAGGTTAACCCTAAACCAATTCCGATTATGTTTCAAAACAGCTTTAAACGCATCACGGTAAAAAATATCAGCTTTCAAATCCTTAAATATGTTTTTCTCACAAGATAGAGTCGTCGTCTTCTTCTAACCCTTCAGCTGCACCTTCAGAGAGACTGTCCCCAGACATATCGAGCTGGGGTCTGGTAGTCCTGGTACAGGTTGTTACAGACATCTCGCGGCGGCCTCTGAGCTCGTACTGCACGCCGGCGCTAGCGAAAGTATCGGCCGAATAACGAATCACGTTACGTTTGCGATTCGTTTCTGGTTTCCGTTTGTTTACGTTTGCGGCGTCATCGTGGTGTTACCTCACTTTCGTGTTTGTAAGATGTTTTACATGATGTAAATATTTAGAGCACATCGAGTCCGATCGGGTGGGCACTGGTTCAAATCCTGCCACGTAGCAATGTGTTTTCGAATTTTCGAAATTATAATATGTACGTTATGCGACGCTCTTACGGATAACATCGTAATTACTTGTTTTCAATGATTAATGGCCGTTTGAGCTGTTTGTTCCAACTTATATCAAAGGATGGTAGTCGTCCGATCTAAAACCACTAACCCAAATGGTGCCTTGTACTCGAGTGTGTTTACGTTAATACTTCTTTGTTAAACCAAAGTGCAGTAAAGATACTTCGATGAAAATTGATTGCATTTCATATAAAGATTGTTTATTTAAAAGTTATTACTATACAAAATTTGTTGTGACATGATAATCAGTGACAACCATTTCTCATGTATTTACTATGGCAGTAAATCGCACACTTCAATGAGCATCTTGTAAAAATGTTGTGTAATTATAATTATGACCGTTACTCTGGTGCAATGAGTCAAACAGAGGGATGCCGTGTGAACTTTTTGCGCAATAAATGCCAGTCTGTCATTGCAATCTAAGAATCATAGTACTGGCTTAACTGTCCAAAATACAGTTTTATGTCGTTTTAAACGCTGCGATGTTTTCAGTTTTTTTTTATTCAAATGCTGCAAACAGTAAGCAAATTGTATTCAGCTTTAATTTTGTTTATCGCTTACATTTAGTAGTGCAATAAATTAGTATTGAAATATGTTTATTGGTCAAATGAGCTCAAATTGAAGAATTTTAACTGGGAAATTTTTTATCACTTATCCGTCTTTAAAAAACCTATCCAAAACACAAAAATCAACGAACGTCAGTAACTTAACTGGGGTATAAAATCAGGGTCCATTTCGCTTTGGCTGCATTTACTATTGCATATTTCAATACAACAGTGTTTAGAATTTATACTCTTCGGCGGAACATCTATCCGAATAATACACTTTGTTTATCATCATTCTCAATTAATACGCCTCCATTTGAAATAAAAACTTCATTCATTCATTTTGTCTTCATTTCATCCTCCTTCCTTCAATTTCACATGTGCAACTGCCAATGTTTTCAAAATAACTCCACAAGTAAAATTCCTCATGTCGTTCAATATTGCACTCAACAATTGTAATATCGATAACCACTATACAAGCCGCACAAATATTTACACAAAAAGAAAAACAATAGGCACGAACTCTCTACACCTGTGAAATGGCACGGTGGAAACTTTCGCGGAAACTTTTGCCGCGCGACTCGGGACTTTTGGTTGGAATAAGTGAACGATACTTGCATTCGATGCTTTAGCCTCTGTGCTGCAGAACACGGCATGGTCGAAGGTTACCACACGATAGACTGGCAGGTCGCACCGCGTCTCGATGTTTTCCGCGCCAACGGAGGCCGCTAACTAACCAGGGCTGCCCCAGATTTTTTCCCAAACACATTTTTATGGCGCATTGTTTTTGCAAAGTTGCATCCAACGTTGGGCAACCGCGTAAGAACATCTCATTACGAAAATGAGGCTCACAATGGGGACAGGTTATGGCATAAAATATTTGGTTGGTAACAATACAAAGGGTCGGTAAGTGGCCGCTATGCTTGAGTACGCTAGCGGTCGCAGTTGTAGTGAATGTACAAATGTGTTTATCATGAGCAGTTTTTCAAGTTTGCGGGGTGCAGTCTATGATATTCAGTATATATAAACGTAGATACGCCACCCGGGCCTCAAAAACGAACCGCCGAAGAGAGTAAAGTTTGTACTCTTTTGTTTAGGAAAATGTCCGCTAATTTCAAATAAGTGTGCTGTCACTGCATTCGGAACACTTTTTCGATTGTTTTGTGAGCATATCACGAATCTTTACTTTTTTACATCATTGGGTGCAGAACAAACAAACTGAAGCTTAAAAGATGAACCCTTTAACCGCCATAGTTGCATATGTTCATTCAATTCATTATATTCCCGGCGGTAAAGAAATTAAACAGATTAATAGAAAATTAATTGTGTTTGTGGTATACATCCGTCTATGGCGGGCAAAATGCATTATTTATCAATTTTCCGATGATTTAGGCATAGTGAAAATTTTCATACAATTGACTGTACATACCTATATATAATTTCAATAAGTTATAACGAATCCAACCCTACAAAATCATTAGCTAAAATTACACAGTAGAATCATAATCACAGAACTCAGGATCCACATTCAATGTTAATATGAGGAGGCCTTTTTTCGATTCCATTGTGCAAGTGTGCAACGACGCAATTAAAAAGTCATGTAGCCGCTATTTGTTACTCACGATGATTGCTAACTTCAGATAATATAGAAATTATGCCCTATGTTCTAAATCACATAGAGCACTGATAACCTGATCTGTGTGTCATATCTGCAAACGAATAAAGGGATAGTTGGCATAATATTATAAATTTATAAGGTAGTAATTTTTATGAAGCCTCAATTAGCTAGATACTTATTAGTTATTACCTACTAGCTATTCAAATAAGTTAGGAGTGTTTAATTTAATATTACAAACAAATAAAATATATTGTATGTTTAATTTAATATTTTTAGATTGCACAAGTCATTTTCATCCTGAGTTTAATCGTGCTGGTTGTGGATTTAATAAATGTGAAAATGTGTAGGCTTTTTATATATTTTTTATTTATTAGTTTATAATAATATAATAATAATAAATATCGTTTATTACAATAAGGTTTACCTTGTGGTGAGACAGCTCCTTTAAGTAATAGTATACTTGTGTCGGAGTGTCTCGCTCTGGCCTTAGTGCTAGGTACATCATTGAGGTCTAAGGTATGCGCAGTGTGTCCGGTGAGTATCCCTTCAAGAAAGCACCAACTAAGTATCATACTTATCCGAGCACACAGCGCATATAACATTTTGTATTTATAAAATATTAAAGTTTTATAAACAGTGTTGGCGCAATTAACGTTTAACATTTTTGTTTTTATTTAAATACAGTATATAGTCTTATGCTATAGGTGTATGTGTGTGTTTGCGCATGTGTTTGTGTGTAGTTTAGAACCTACAGAACTGAACGCCAAGTCAGTCTTAGCTCAGATTTGTATGTGTTTTGTCACAGGTACTTGTAAAGAAACTACGAGTGACAAAATATTCTAAACTTCTTTTGATCGGTTATTGTAGAAGATAATTTGGATGCTCTTTTTAACGAATGCTAAAATAACGGTGCACACGGAAGATATCTAACAAAACAGTGAATTTATTTCTGAAAAGAAACTTTATTATATTGTTGTTGTGAATGTTGCGATATGGGTATTGTACGAGCGTGGGTAAATAACCAAACCGAATGACCGTCTTTCGTCATTTCTTTGTAATATATTGGATTTCATTTCAGTGTGAATGAATAAACTTTTGAACATACATACTGTAATAACTGGAACCTATAAGAAACACTATTCTACGTCAGTATTAAGGCGCACTTCGGCCGCGCGACGATGGCTAACTAATGGAAGAGATTTTGGGTTACATTACATACGAGAGAATATCTTATAACGCGGGTAATGCCGCGGGAAATAGCTAGTCATTAATAAAAGAATAACATTGATGGATGTGAAGGAAGCTAGAGTATAAAGTGGCGCTCTATCATATTTGCCCACTTCTATGGGATCTCAATTGTGAGCCTTTATATTTTTAAAAAGCTTGTTATTAAAATAATAATTTAAAAAATTACCGGAATAACAAGTATACAGCAAAAAAAGCGTGTTAAAATGAAAACAAAAGTTTTCATTCGAAACCTTATGAGGTAACCTTTGTAATAGTGATTGCTCAAATTATGAGGAAGAACGCACCTTGCCTATTATTATCGAAAGTGAAATATGAAGAACCGTCATTAAGAATTACGTCCGCAGATTACTTTTCCAGATTATTCAATATGACGCTATGGTTACGATGCGTTTTGTAAAAATTGATGAGCGTTATGCAAGCTAAGTAAAAATCGCAAAATTTTAAAAAATACTGCGCTCGATACTTTTATCACAGTATGTTTTGTATTGTATTTGTCCATGAAAATTGGTGATCAATAGCAAAATTACATGACAATGACACAAATTATATTATGCTTCCGAAGATTTGGCGTCCAGCTTAATCAGACGCAAAGAAAGGCGGTCTAAAGTGTTTCTGACTTAGGTATATTTTGAACTCGCCAAATCTCCTATAACGAACGCCCATTACTTATGTAGCCTCAAATGAAGTTACCAAATAAAAATTAGTTAGGTATGAAGCGTTCGATACACTGTTCAATATTTAATTACGTTCGAATAAATGTCATATTATAAGGCCACTATTGCGAACTTATATAAAAATAACTCAACCAAAGGGTAGAATTTTAAATGACACCTAAAGGCGTAAGAAAGAATTGACTTTTTATTGTGTCTGCATTCCTGGCGTTCAAAGGGTTAAATAAAAATAAATAATTAAAATTTAAACAATAACAGTACGAGTGCATCGTGTCCAGTAGGAAAATAAATATTTCAGGTAATTTTATTACAAAAACACCAAGAGCGTGACGGGCCGCACGCGTGCCTGCGCCCGCGCCGTTCACTGTGTTAAGGGTTGCCAGTACTTTAATAATTATTTTTTCCCAGGTGAAAAAAGGACTAAAAGGTATAAAAACTCTTGAAACACAAGCCAATCTTAAATAGATAACAAATGACAGCGCGAATTAAGATAAAGCAAACTTGACAGTGATATTCTAACTTATGCTGATAACACTCGAAACCAAAATAAATAATCAAACTCATGGAGAAAAGCACTGTTCCTCGGTATAATGGTAGCTAGGATTTTTGTGTTTGTGTAATTTTAAGGTTTTGTTCCCACACTAAGACATGATATGAATTATGACAAGTTACATAAACCACGTACAATGCTATTTGCCTACTTTCTAATTCAGTATTCTGGTGTTTCTTACCCTCGTGATCTCCAGGAATCAATACACAACCAGGAAAAATATATTGACAGACGAGTGCAATCAAGGGGTTAAATAAAACATCGTCCATCATCCGTTCATTAACTTAAAACTTGTGGACCAACCTCGCAGTCGGTGTATATCTTTCTTGGATAAAAATAATCAACCTGACAACCCTGATAGCAATAAATTAAGCACCAGCTCTATTGTCCGTTATTCGGATAGTGTTGCGTTACCGGGCAGTGCTCATGCGATATTATATATTGTTTTATATTCTGCAATGGTGGCAAAAAATATAGGTTTGTATGGTAAGCGTACGGTACATTTTATTCCTAAGATACATCTATACTAATATGTATTAAAGCTGAAGAGTTTGTTTGTTTGAACGCGCTAATCTCAGGAACTACTGGTTCGATTTGAAAAAATATTTCAATGTTAGATAGCTCATTTATCGAGGAAGGCTATATATAATCACGCTACGAGCAATAGAAGCAGAGTAATAATGAAGGATGTTTCAAAATCCGGGGGATTTTTTTATACTGGGAGCTTCCGCTGCGTACGCTGCGTAAACGGTTAAAGTTTCGAAAAAGTTATGTATGAGAGTATTGTTCCCCTTTTAAAGATCTACAAAAAGTCCGCGACAGCATATGTCTATCTTTAAAGGTTAGTTCCCTATAACATATTTTACGCTGAAAATTTTTTTTAAAATAATTCTTCATTTGCGAAGGTATTTTCATAAATATGATATCAATCTTTATCCAAATAAATACTTTATTTATCACAAGTAATTTATTTTAAACAAAATTGCCCTTTACATGATTCAACTTAAATGAATATCTTACGAGATATCGCAGTTTTAACTCACCTATATAAATAAAGTAGCTGGTTAAAGAGAGCGTTAGGCCAAAGTAACTATTCCACGCGGACGAAGTCGCACGCAAAAGCTAGTTATATATAAATGTAAATAGTAATGCTACAGAAATGGCGCGTCGGTGGCGCATTGGACTCATGTCTTTCGATGTGGAGGGCGCAGGTTCAAACCCAGCCATGTACCAATGTCACTTCGATTTTTTATATATACGTTTATCCGACGCTCTTACGGTGAAAGAAAACATCGTGAGGAAACCTGCGCATGCCTACGAAGAAATTCAAAGGTTGCGCGTGAAGTCGGTCAATCCGCACTGCGGCCGCGTGGACGACTAAGGCCTATCACCCTTTTGGTAGGCTCGTGCCTCTCGGTGGGGACGTATAAAGAGCTGATGATGATGACCTCATCATCATTAATCTGGTTGTTCATCATCAACAACCAGATTACTTTGGTCTAGTTAATGCATATCAGCTCTTTTATATTGCATATTTAATTTCTGAGCAACCAATTATTATGTCTTATTAATATCAGTAGCAGTAAAATAATTGATACGTTCTAATTGATTGAAGCCGATATATAACTGATTATCACAAGATCAATAGCGTGCCGGGATTCCAACATGTGATGACTAAGCCACTGCCACGCCACGGACACGCTACTAAAGGTATTCAGTTAGAAAACAGTTATCGGTTAAAAGAGAGTTCTTGCTCTTACGGGAAGTGCTCGATAAATCACAGATAAGTTACGTATGATTTTTCATTGAATATGTGGATCTGTTTACACATTACTAAATAAACAGTCATATCTACAGCGGCGCTATCAGCCCTAAATTAAATTTTCTTATGTTTAATTGTTCTCTGAACAAATACGTATTATACATACATATAGACACAAATGTTTGTGCAGTGTGGTGATGTGAGCCTCTAGATGTACTGGTTTACTTCTCTATCATAACATCACATAGGTACCTGTTTAATCGTCTATACAGGCAGGAGTATTAATGTATGAAATAAATACTAATTAAAATAAGAGAAATAGGTAAATGAGCTTCTTAACATCTTATCCTAACGGGGATCAAACCTGGGTTTAGACACTTCATCAACATGACTGCTATTACGATGGTAAAATAAACTCACTTAGAACTGTTGCCTTCCGATCTGGAGCGTTAGAATACAATACCGCCACGTACTAACGTATTTTCGAAATCATATGTACGTTTAGCCGACGCTCTTCTCTCTTCAACCTATTGCAGTCCACTGCTGGACATAGGTCTCCCCCATTTTGCGCCAGACATCCCGATCCTCCGCCTTTCTCATCCAGCTTCCACCAGCGACCTTTCGCAAGTCGTCGGTCCATCGGGCCGGAGGGCGTCCTACGCTACGCTTGCCAAGACGCGGTCTCCACTCCAGAACTCGTCTGCTCCAACGGCCATCGGTTCTGCGACATATGTGACCAGCCCACTGCCACTTCAACTTGCTGATCCGGCGGGCTATGTCGGTAACTTTAGTTCTCTTACGAATTAAATCATTTCTAATCTTATCCCTAAGAGAGACTCCAAGCATAGCTCGCTCCATTGCGCGTTGAGTGACTTTGAACTTGTGAACCAATCCCGCAGTCAGTGTCCATGTCTCAGCTGCGTATGTTAGCACGAGTAGGACGCATTGCTCAAAGACTTTCGTCTTTAAGCTCTTACGCTCTTACGGTGATGGAAAACAGCGTGAGGAAACCTACGCACGCCTACGAAGAAATTCAAAGTCGGCCAATCCGCACTGAGCACGCGTGGACGACTAAGGCCTCCCTTTACAGGTAGTCTCGTGCCCCTCGGTAGGGACGTTTAATGATGAAGAAATATTCCAGTTAGTACTCACTCGGGGCTCTGTCGGAAGTGGTCCACAGCGAACTGCAACAGTGGATGCCTGCCATCGTGCTGCGGCGTGGTCTGGTCCCTTCTCTCGTCCCTCACATCTCGGTCCCTTTCCCTCTCCCTGTCCCGCGGGACGGGCGAGGTTTGCCTCCTCTCGACAATGTCAGATTCATCCCGGGACTCTCGAGATTCTCGGATCTCCCTGGAGTCTCTAGTCTCACGGGACTCACGGGACTCCCGGGACTCGCGGGGATCGCGTTCAGGTATTCTTTCCTTGGCTATGCCGTTTGTGGTCGGTTTCGGCTGAATCTGTAACAAGTATAGAGAAAGTTTATTAATTATAATCGCACAACAGTGGCGAATTGATACACAAAACAAAATCTACCGATTGTCAGACGTCTCCTGGAGTTGCCGTTACAGACAAGAAGATATGATGTTAATATATTTTCATGAAATAAAAGTACATTCTTATAAATAAAAAAAAATGCGTAAATTATTATTATAATGAAGTAATATACTGTTAACAGAAGCTGCATTATTTTAGGGATTTTTTTTTATTAACAATTATAACATAAATGTTTTATTTAATAAATATTAAACTCTGTGATTTATGTAGAGCAAGTAAAATAGTATTTTTTTTTGTTTTGTTTAAGAACGAGTTCCTATATAAATGACATAATAATGCCGAAGCATGTCGTAACCACAATATTCATAGTATTTCAGGTATCAATTTTTTGCATATTTCGTAAAGCCGTTAAGTAGAGTGGCAAGAAAATTGTAATAACAAGCAGTCAACGAACGACGAGTTGTTATATCCTTTTTGAATTGCTGATGTTATGTGTCGAACTTATATATTATCATACTGATCAGTGATGACTAAATAATAAATAAGTTTAAATTTTATCAATGTTTGGATCGGATTGGAGAATATTCTAAAATCATTTATTTATCATATGCGTTAACATTTATACAAATATTTGAAAATTGGAGTCGTTCAAAAGTAATTAAATAAATATCCACAGACATTCACACAGCGCCATCTAGCCCCAAGTTAAGGGCGAAGCCTGTATAATGGGTACTAAACAACGGATAAACATACTTATATAATTTTTTCCCGTAAATACATACATTCTATACATAGAAAACATCCAGACCACCAGACACAAATGTTTGTACTGCCCGGGATCGAACCAAATGGGTCGTCAATTAGTTTATTTACTCATAAATATAGTTTGCATGACCAAACTTACTTTTACCGTACGTGTAGGTATATTATTTAAATTGTTACTAAGTATAATTGTATTAATATATGAGTATTATTTAAGGTTTTTGTAATTATTTCAGTAATTAGTATTTATAGTTTTTTTTTACAAAACATAATAAAAGAAGCCTAAAAAGGAGAACTATATAAATAGAGGATTGAGTCTTAAGTCGCGAGTCTTAACAATAATGCAACCTAAAGCACAGGATTCAAAGATACCTCTGGTTGATAGTCAGTTAATGGGTTTATTGTGCAACCCTTCGAACGCCAATGACGCCTTAAGGCGCCAGACACAATAGATTTTTTCTAATGTGTCTGGATTCCCGGCGTTAAATGTTTTTTTTAATTAATAAAATTACATCTACAGACTCATGGTCCGTACTCTTTTTAGTTTAAGATTATTTTGTAAATTAATTATTATAATATTATAGTGCTCCACGCATGGGGCAAAAGAATTGGTTAAAGAGGTAATGGGATAACAGTCAGAATTAAAATGAATATTTACATTGGATAAAGAAGGAGGGGGTTAATAATAAAAAATATATGAATGAAATGACTCTCTTTTTTATCGTTCAATGGGTTAAATCATAACTTAGCTAGCGTTCGGTAATAGGCGGCTCGCGGGATGTGAACGCAGGAAAGCGTGACCCGCGCCTCGTGTCCAAACACATTCTACGGTTTTTCACTGAGATAGATAGGGTTGCCATAGCAAAACTAAGCCTTTTTACCTAAAAAGTTTTTATTATAGTAGATATAGTTAGAAGACAATAAGATTTTCTATAAACACCTATGTATGTATTTCCTGCTACTAATATTCTAAATGTGTTTGTCCGTCTTTCATGGTGCTATTTATCGTCTAGAGCGTTATCCCTTTCTACCTTTACTTAAGTGAAGATCAACGCTTGTGTCTCGTTCTAAATTACGGACCTTAGTGGAGATAGTTGAGGGACGGAGAGGCATAATATAGCCTATTTTTTGTCTCTTTCTAACCTACTTACCTAAAATGGGGGGTGTGGAAGTTTGAATGGAGTATAAATGGTTTTTTTCGCAGTTTTGAAGGTAGGAAGGGAGCCTAAAATCAAAGATGTTTATAACATTGTCTACATTAACGTATTTAAATTATATTCTATATTTTGAGTTCTCTTCTGTGCCTCTTAATTTTATGCGAACGAAGCCGCGGGCAAAATCTATTATTGTAGACAGGGTCACCCGGCAAACTTTGTTCCGGCTAAGAAGCAATAAATGAGCAAAATAATGTCGGATTTAGATAAACAACTAAATGTTTGTCTGTTTTATATATTATATCAAGTCCCATAAAAATGGCAAAAGTGTCCTATATTCTTCTACTTGTCTTGAGCTAGCTTCTCAACAATTGACCAAGCGGTTTAGTCGTTCTTGAGTAATAAATAATGTGACTATTAATTTTATGAACTGTTGATTAAATGGTTTTCTCGTAATTTGTTGACAAGGCGTTTTTAAAGGTTTATGTTCATAAGAATATATTAATAAATATGATTCTAAGTGTGTTTTGCCAACCCTGCCTTATACGCCTAGTCTGCTATAAGTCTGGTTTTCACTAACATTGCCGATAAATTGTTCATTTCAAGTACGAACTACCGAAGATCTCTTGTAGGATAACTGAACCATAATTAATAATTTAGACAAGACATCCAAAACCGACGAATTAATGCGCGGCGTTTTCCTAAATTGAAAATCTATAGCAACTCTACTGAAATTAGGATTATGCATAGGTACAATCGTGATTAAACTTATGATATGAGGGTCCCCTGTAGGTATCGTATGTTTTAGGTAATATTTATACACAAAGCTCCGAGTACATGAAGTTGTACAAGCACTTGTCAAACTATTAGTTATTATATTATTATTATTATTTCCAAGCCGATTTCGGCTACAGTAACTGCACGGGTTCAGCAGCCAACGTCTCTCTGATCCGCGCGGTCATGTGCTCTCATATGGCTACTGTAGCCAACTTTTGCCTTAAAGGCCCTTGAGCACTTCGGGCACGTGAGTACGTCACCGCTATAATTATAAAGTAAAGCCGTTGGTGGTCTGGCTTTAATTTTATCTCGCTTAGTGTCGAGTTCGTCTTTGCGTGAGAATTCAAAGGCGTCGATGTTTTGCCTTAAGAGACGTCTCCATTCCGGACGCTTTACAGCTATTAGTTATCAAACTTATCAAAGTTAAAGTCGAAATTTATTTTTCAATTAAAATTGAACGTAAAAATACACAATGAAACATTGAAATGACCAAAGAAAAGTAGTCAAATTATGATACCGCTGTAAACATGGAATGCTACGTGTATATTGCTAGACCTTCATAAAATGTCTTAAAATTTTGTCAGATCGATAGTCGAAAGTGAAACGTGGTCGCTTACTAAGGGCCTCTTAAATAGGCTTAAAGTTGCTCAACGTGCTATGGAAAGGGCTATGTTAGGTGTTTCTCTACGCGATAAGATCCGGAACACGGATATCCGTAGGAGAACTAGAGTGACCGACATAGCCCACAGGATAAGCAAGTTGAAGTGGCAGTGGGCAGGGCACATGTGCGTAGAACCGATGGCCGATGGGGCGGAAAGGTTCTCGAGTGGCGTCCGCGTAACGGAAAACGAAGCGTTGGCCGACCCCCAACCAGATGGTCTGATGATCTGGTTAAGGTGGCAGGTAGCAGATGGATGTCAACTGCAAGGGATCGGTCCGCGTGGAAATCATTAGGGGAGGCCTTCGTTCAGCAGTGGACTTTCTAGGTTGTAATGATGATGATGATGATGATGATAGTCGAAAGAAAAGGTTTTTAAATCTAAGCTTGAACTTGTTTAAAGAAAACTCTTCTAATATTAAGGTACCTCATTTTCCACTTCCAAATTCTTTCTGATATTATTAATATAATATAATTTATTTCAGACATGTTTTTAAATTACTTTTTTTTGTAAGTTTTATACGTATCTTATGAGGGGCTAAGTTAAATTATTAGGTATGTTTGATGACTTTGATGAGGAATAGGCAGTAGGACTATTATAATATAATTAAAAATCCCTGTGTGGTTTAAATAACCGATAAACACCTTTTGCTTCCGTTTCAAAGTTTTCCTACTCAATGTTCTGATCACACCGTATATGTTTTCCATGGCTGACACCTTCCTCACCAGCACTATCACTGAACTTCACTACGCGATTTTATCGATTATTTTATGACGATCGATTTTTTAAAGGATTTTGTTGGCCGCAAATGGCCTTTACAGCTTCACCGGGAGAGCGCAGATGGCATTCAGCCTCACTTGGATAAATTGATCGATTACAATTTTATATTCGATGTTTGCGAGTATGATTTCCGCGCTGCACTAGCGGAGTGCAGTGGCGGTATGCGCGTGCGCTGCAACGCCGCCGCCGACATCTTTATAAATATTGATGCAATCTCAATGTGTTCGCTCCGATTAATCGGTAATTTCTTTCGTAATTCGAATACTAACCATTTGCGGTTAACGGTAGTTTTAGTTTCATAAAACGAAGGCATTTCGCGTCATTATCGGTGTTTATTTTTATGTATTTTGTATTATAATTGGTCTAGGTAGAGTATTGCTAACCAACGAAAGTATCATGGTATTTTTAAAGCGTAAATAGTCTGGGAAAATTTTATCCGCAAGTATGTGCACTGAGCATGTTGTGTGCTTTTCATAGGAAAATATTAGGAATATTATACGTTTGTTCAATGATCAAACATTTTTTTTAGCATGTTGTATATTAGTTGCATACGTGGACCACGTTTTTAAAAAATAGGTGTCAGTTAAATCCCAAATTGGAAGGTAATAAAGTATTCGTGTCTAGCCTAATTACTACGGTTGCTTATTGTCACCAAAAAGTTGATTAATGCAAACTGGAAAGGTTTAGAATATTGTCATATATTTATGTATGTTAACATTAACAGTTTTTGTTTTACGAAACACTCATGGATTCATTTAAAGTGTTTGTTAAGCAATTTTAATTCATATTTCATGGTAACTATGATAAGCATCTGTTAAGATTCGCCTGAACCTGAAGTGATACGCCTGACCATGACAGAGCATTGATTGAGACCTACGACTGATAAACAGTTACTATTCCCCACCAATACCGCACTGCGCCCGCCAACCGAGACAACAAATGTTAGTTCTCTTATATCCTATTTTTACTAGCAAATAAAGGTATAAGTATATGGATGGATGGCATGTATAAAATATATCATCATCATCAGCTCATTAAACGTCCCCACCGAGGGGCACGAGCCTACCCGTATAGGGTGATTAGGCCTTAGTCGTCCACGCGGGCCCAGTGCGGATTGGACGACTTCACACACAACCTTCGAATCCCTTCGCAGGCGTGCATGAAGGTTTCCTCACGATGTTTTCCTTCACCGTAAGAGCGTCAGATAACGTACATATATTTTTCGAAAATTCGAAAATACATTGGTACGTGTCGGGATTTGAACCTCAGCCCTCCCGGTAGGAAGGCGACAGTCCACACCACTGAGCCACCGACGCTCTCATAAAATATATATTTTCGATTAATTAATCAGTGAAAAACAAATATTATAGTCACACAAAAGTCAACGCCTTTGTAGCGTGTTCGTAAATGAATGGAAAGTAAAATGTTGAATTTCCTATATAATAGAAAACATTCAAACCATTGTTATGTGCAAGTGAACAGCATATACTTATTGTTTTAATTACCTTATTGTACTAATTCCCGATGTTACGCGTCTCGCTATGAATAATAATGTATTTTGAACCTGTTGTAAAGTGAACCTGATTTTTACGTAATTCTTAATAATGTTTTATAAAACAAATGCTTCTATAAAACATTAATATTTAAAAGTTTGACATTCGATTTGCTTATTTTTTAGTGGTTTCTACGATACCAGTACCGATTCATAAATGTCATTTAAAAACTGTCACAATTTAGTAGCTCAGTACCATTATCAGGGTTAGTACCCAAAATATTGTAGGTTTGAATCCCGCTTGAGACAAATAACATCTTTAGCCAAACATCTCGATTCAAATATATAAGTATTCAGTATTCAGCCAAAAAGAAGTAAGATTTTTAATTCTACGACCACACCGAACTAACCTTACATTTAGTTAACTACTTAATAAAAACAATGTATCAGACAATAATTGGTTTTTGATCTTAAGAAGAAGATCAAAAATCAATTAATCTCTAAACCAACTAAGCTTTTACTAAATAGAGTGAAAAAACATATATTTTAAAAGTAGGTAAGAAGGTAAAAATCTCGTTAATTTTGTTTCTATTAGAATCGATATGAATACAAAATGTGGTAACGGTGCCGATAAACCGACCGCTAGTGACCTCTGGAAGGACGAGTGAGAGTGCGCATGCGCCGCTTTAATTTCTGTTAGGGTTATCAGTCACTTAATCGATCATTGTAGAACATGACACCATAGATATCATCAACAATTTAGGATCACAAACACGTTTGAAAAACTGGACCACTACCTTAATATGACGACCCATGTGGTGTAAAAGTTTGGGATCTTCCCTAACCTTAAAAACGGAATTGATAAACATATCGCACCTCCAGTCGTAAACAGAAATTAATAAAATGTGTTTGAGTCCTCTTAATTTTTTCAGTATTCACACTATAACTTTTTTAAATGATGAGTTATTTACAAAATTCAAAGTGAGACAGGTTGTTTTGTCGAAGGACTACTGGTACAATTGATATTTTTTTATAATATTTCAAAATATAGGAAAGATAGTAAATATAGTATATAAATAAATATAGTTAATCGATGCTGAAGAAAACTTCTAACAAAAAGTAAGTTAAGTAATGTCTTTTGTACAGATATGTCTTTCTTTCTATCTAAAGCCAGTATTTATGTATAATTTTAGTACTAAACTAACGCTTTTAGGTTTTGGCAACAAAACAATTGCTTTTTACAGTTATAAAGTGACTTAAAAGAAAACCTAGACCAGTTTATGTCTGAAATAAACGAAGTAAACTTACCTCAAAGTGCTACAGTGACACATTGAGATTTAAGCCACTTTTCCCTTAGCGTCTCAATCCAACTCAACACTAAACACGTCACTATTGCAATGGAGAAACGTGTTGAAGCCGCTAATAACAAAGAGACACAGGATTGAGTATCATCTTTTCTAGCCTTACAAGAACAGTTTTAATTTACTAGGCGATAGAGCCCGCTTTTTTTAATCGTTAGCTTCAGACATCCCATCCACCTTCAGCCTATCGCCAGTTTATCGATCGGTCAACTAATTCTTTACGAAGAGGCCATATTGTGAGGACCGCTAACCCTAGCTGCGGTTTACTCCGGAAGTCCCTTCATGGGGGAATATGAGGCCTTTAATATGGACCGGTAAATTCTTAGGGACTGTTTAAAGTTTCTTTTTAAGTCGTTCAATATATCAGTTGCTGCGCAATGACCGACTAGTTTGCTAGCGTTTAGTTTTAGAAAAAAAAACTTTTATTATCAACTGTAGGCAGACATTTGATCGCCATCTCACTCGATGGTAAGTGATGATGCGGCCGAGGATGGATCATGCCTGCCTAGAAACATGATTGGATATCTCTCTTTTATTGAAGGTCAGTGGCAGCGTGAATCCCACATAGTGTCAGGAGCCCACACTTCACAGTTAGGGAATTAGATGTCTCCGTTTAAGGTAACAATTATATATATATATAATATATATATGTATATATAATTATATGACACGCATAAAATAATTCATAAGTCATCCTATAAAGCTATGAGTTTTGTACTACACCTCCGAATCACCTGATGTTTTAAAATTATTTTGAAAATATCTCAGTAGCTTTCAGGCTTCGAATGAAATCAGGCTGAGGTATTCCATTCTGGAAAAATTACATATATTCCATTTACCTCAGTTAGGTTGGGATTGGTCACTATTAAATCACTGTTCCATTTATTCGCTGCTTTTATAAAATACTAAGTCCAAATAATACCTTACCAAAGACAACGGTAAATGGTTAGGATGTGCAGCATTTTATGTAACACTTCCGTAAAAGTTACACACTAGTTGATACACGGTTCCTGCAATTCCTTCCTCATCCATTATCCGATTGACATGTGCAGTGCATTCAAATGTATCGCGCTGCACTTGGACTGTTACTAATGAATCGCCGTTTCACGTCACCGAGTAACGCACTACTAGGCTTGCGAAAGCGGGAAAGTTCATTTATCTACGACAGCTATGCCATAATTTTGATATAGAGGAATTAGATGTTTCTTGGGTTATTAAAGCGTCTTTATTTTTATTCTTTTATACCATAGGGAGGCAAACGTGTATGCAGCTTAACTGATGGAAAGTGTTACCGCCGCTTTAATTTTATTACTTTAATCTGTAAAGTATGAAGTTAGTTATAATGGCTTGTTTTGTAAAAAAAGTTGAGAAATAGTATGTTTCTTTTCTTAATCAATGTCATCCTCATAATGAGTTATTTTTTATAGGTGATATTGATAGTGCAAAAATAAGGTATGCATCGAATGAAGTTTATCAGTCCAAAATTATGTTTTACTTAAAATAATAATCCATCTGCAATTAAATTCATCGCCGGTTTGCGCAGTATATAATATAGGTATTCTTTTTCTACAATTATTAGCTTTTAGATTTAGTCTTTGTGAGAAGTGCTTGAGATTAATATTTAAATAAATGAACAGAACAACAAACAATAATTGAATATTATAATTATTATGCTAAAATAATCGTGTTCATCTGACATCAAGTAATACAATTATAATTTTACATTATCTGTGATTATAGCCAACCTTGACGTTGGCTATTGTTCTACGATAAGTTACTATAACTTGAAGTAAATATTAAATTCAAGTGTTGTTTGGTGTATAATAAGATGATATATTCATGAACATACAAAGTAGACAATTATTATATTTTTTGTCTGCTGGAACTAATAGTCACAAACGGATTATCATAAACAAGCACGAACCAATAAACAGGAGAATCAGACCATGAATTATATAAATACCATTAAACGTATGTTACACAGGGCAAGTATGGTTGTAAATGAAAGTAAGGATACTTATTACCATAACTAATTGACTCATATAAAAATAATAAAATGTATCCAAAGAGGGTTCAGGTTCCTTTGGTCATATTTGGTTCCATCCAGGTTCATTTCAAAATATTACACTTGAGTACATTTAACTTTATGTTATCGTCGTTATAAAATATCTAACGTATTCCACTGTGACATTCAGGTAAGTTTCATTTGTAAAAAATACATTTATGCTATACCTGCACAAAATTGTAAAATCATTCAAAAACAAATCATTTTAATCTATTTGAATAAGAACTAAATATACTTATCCTTTTTACATTAGATTACAGATTGAAATTGAAAAAAGATATTTCTACCATTATATAGTAAAGTAATGATACCTGTTTTACTATTATAATGACAGCACTCATATTGTATGACATGGTTTATTTATGAAATACTCTACTTAACGCCTAAGGTAAAATGGTCCTACTATTGTAATTGTTTGAATAGCATATTGCGGCGTCGTTGCACCAGGCGTTTCATTTGCGTCCTAAGCCTAGTCTGATATGCCCGTAGTTTAATACACAGTAAGATGATCATCATCATCATTTCAGCCATATAATGTCCACTGCTGAACAAAGGCCTCCCCCAATAACTTCCAAGCCGACCTACCGGTCGGAAGCTATCTGCATCCAGCGGCCACCCGCAACCTTCCTTAGGTCATCTGTCCATCTCGTGGACGGACGTTCCACGCTGAGATAAGACGCTATAACATTAAATTCTTTATATCCTTACACTTCAGCAATAATTACACAGGTTTTACCATGTTTTTGGAGCCACATTTTATAAACCTCAGTGAACAATAAATACATGCTGAAATGTAAACTTTATCGAATAAAATAAATACAAAAACCTTAATTCATAGTCTTAGGGCAGCGCCGAAATTATTATATTAGGAGGATCTCAACTATTCAGGGCGCCAAGAAGTCCCCAACAAGAACTATTATCTATTTTCTAGTTACTGAATAAGTGCTTAGTGCAAATTTCTGTATCATCATCGGCCTATTAAGGTCCACTGCAGGGCACAGGTCTTCCCACACAGTATAGCAATGGGAAGACAGAAAAATTACTGCACGCATATAATAAGTAAGCAACTACTGCGTACCCATTTCTACTTAAAGTAGTTTAAGTTAATTGTTAAAAATATATCACCATCTTCAATGAACTGTACCATAGTGCACAAAAACATTAAAATGAAAAAGTACTGGTAGGGCTTAACTGTTACAAGGTGGTCATGCATCAATTGTTTGGTTAAAGTTGCTTCTGTTGTAAGAATATTGACAGGCTCAGTCATCGATTGGAACTTCATTAGAACCACATTATAAAAAAACGGACATATTATATCTCCCTTGCAGATTTTATGATTAACAGACGGACACCCATTTTCACAAAAAAATGGCTGTATATTTTGACCTGTAATAAAATATACCGTTTTCTTTTTGTGATGGACGCGATTAATAAATACTATGCAAATGTTTGTCATATGATTTAGCTGTAAACTCAGAAATCATACTTGCTAATGTTTTTTAAAGATATTTAAACATGAAGATGCTATTACATCAAGAGCTTAAGTTCGGCTTACCGCGGCGTTACTTTTTATTCTAAGGCTCAATATATTTTGTTCTAGCGTATAGCACAAGCCGTTGTCACTTTTCATTAATATGTTCCCGCTAATAGCTGCCCCTCGTCGTGTGTTGCCAGTTATTTGACCCAGTTAACACGCAAATTGACTTGTGGGGTTCGTGTCGGTTTATTGACTTAGTCGTTGGATTTTATTATGGCCATACCTTTTATTGCTTATGGTCTGAGATCGGAATAAAAACCTTATAAATGTGAATAATATGTATTGGGAACTATTCATAATATATAAGAATTTAGACTTATACATTTTAATAAGAAAGGTTTTTCAAGTTATTTCGTTAAGTAAGACTTCCTCCCAATTTCAGTCTATGATCACGAGTAAGAGGCTTGCCATTACTTGCCCTGGTTTTTGGAGTTAGGCTCGAACTCTTTGAAAATTGGATCAGAACGTAAATCTTTCAAAATACACTAAGTTAAAAAGATATATTGAATCCTAATAAAACTAACCATATCCGAAAATAAACCAATCTTTTGAAACTTATGCTAGCCTTACCATATCCGAAAACAAACTCATCTTTTGAAATTAATGCAAGTTACTTTCTATGCCTTTAAAGTGTCGCCGATCGTCATGTCAAAGACCCAACTTTCATCCCATAAGAGGTTCATACTGGACCAGATTCAATTAACTTATACAAGTTTCAAAAGCTCGTTATCTAGATATTGCAATAACGTATTCGTTTATTGAACCTTGCTGGGACATTAAGGTATTCTAGAATGAGACTCAAGCGTTGATTTTTACTTGAATAGAATTAGAAAGGGATGCCCCTTTTTATCGTATATAGTGTTATATAGGGGAGACCTATATCCAGCAGTGGACTGCGATAGGTTGGAGAGGGAAGTTAGCAGCAGAACGGGATATCCTTTAAAATCCGGGTCTCACTTATTATAAGGAAAGATCCATGATAATGAAAGGAGATGTTGGATGGCCGGGGTATTAATTGCATTGTAAGAAGTATTAAGTTAGGTCTTTAATAGAGGAACCAAAGGCTGAAGTTGAAGAAGAAAAATGTAGATGGTCAGTTTGTTCACTTCTAAAGCATGCGAATATAATTATGTAGGTATTAAGTGTGTGACGTTTAAATAATATTATGCAATATGGTTTAAATGAAAAACCTGTAAAAGTACTAATTTCAACTTCAATCTGTCATGGTATGGAGCATTCACATACAGAAGGATAATTAAAATTGACAATATCAGCAAAACTAATTGGCGCGCCCAACGAGAGCGTGACTGCTCTGCGCTTTCCACAGATAACAAAGGCTGCAACATTCTATGGTGTATCGATACTTTTTGGTTTCAACACTACAAATATCATCTACAATGAGAGTGAATTATTAAAAATATGCAGTTTCTTTACACGTTGATTGAGAATATTTTACTACTACGCTCTGTAATGAAGAATAAGTACTTCGTAAAGAAGAAGAAGTAAAAACATCGTTTAGGTTTACGGACACTTCGTCCAAAAAATCTTTTAAAAATTAAATTAGGGGGCTTACAAATTTGTTGAGCTGTAAAACAACACTATTTAACAGATTACTAAGTTTATCGATCATTCATAAAGGTTTACATATCTAAAGTTTTTATTGTCCTGAAATAAAATTATATTATATTATAAATGTTATTTAGAGCAATCGCAGGATTTTTTTATAACTTATAATGTAAAAATATAAACTTATCATAATAATTTATTTTCTTGTTTCTTAGTTAGAATCGTCTGCAACCGTGTCACAAGCCGTCACCGAAAATAAATTGATCCACGAAATCTCAATTACAGATCTCTTGCACACGACGCAAGAAATCCGGACCGTATCACATTAAACAGTGCAATAGACTTGTAAATATCACTTAGAATTAATGTTACATTAGAAGCGTCGACTGCTCTATTATACCTCACTTTTTGTTTTACGAGATAAGCCCGGAGAAAGTGGCTCTTTGTAAAATAACTTCACGCCGTGGCCCAAAATAACACCAAATAAAAGAACTCGATTAATAAACACAAAGTTTCAGTGGCGTGGGAAAATTACATTACGACATTTCGTCACGTTTACTGAACTGCGAGTGACAACACGGATATCGAGTTGAAGATTGTAAAGTACAAGAATCAGGGTACAGACGTGTGAATATTTTGTAATTACTCATGGTAATTGCTAGCCTTTATCACGCGTTACTGGTGAATGCCGAAAATATTATGGAAGACCTTCATTAACTTTATATTAATTCAATGTGCATATTGTTCTTGCATTTTAATTGGTTTCATTACTATTAATTACCCCTTAATAGTTTTCTTCACAGCTAGAAGTACTTGATTATAAGATTCCTTATATATACATATTATTCATCACATCTTTCAATGCATAGGCACTTCCGTAATGCTCAAGTACAATTGGATTTATTGATAATATGGTCTTCTGTAGTCTAGACTAGTATGTCAGAAGGACAAATATATGATAGAAAATATACGTAATCTATGGTTATAGTGACAACTTAATATGATATTAGATTTTATCGCAATCAATGGTCACAACTTTTGGTCAACAATTTTATACTATAAAAAGTAAATACCGGAGACTGTAAGAACAGGGTTACAGATAGCAGATTTGATATTGAACAAACAAATGCATCTTAAAAGTACGTTAGTTTACACGAAAGTATGCATAGTTTATATTACATACTCGTACGTTATAGATGTTCATAGTATAAAATTCGATTACTTATAAATAAGTTTGTTATAAATGTTATAATAGCAACTGTTGATGTTATATGATGGCAAAAAAGAAATCTATTGTTAGCGTCAACAAATATGCAACTGCGCAGGCGCAGGCAGTGCAGCCATTTGGGGCCACATACATCAGGAAGCACGGATCAGTGCGCCCGCTGACCGACGCCTGCGCACATCGTCACAATGTACTCACTATAATGCCTGTGTGAAGCTAAAATACGCTAACAAAGACTTCACTTGCCTGGTCAAGTTGTGAAGGCCATCTGCGGCCAACAGCAACAAATAAATCCGAAAAAATAATAAAAAATAAATACTATAAGTTTTGGTTTTAAGGAATTTTAACCTGATGGTAAGTTACTACAGTTAAGTAGCCTATCCATATTAATAAATGAAACTTATCATTGCTAACCAGTGACATTAAGATGTCTAATTCAAATCTTTACAGCCGGGCTCAGAATTAGGGCCCAAAACATTTTGACTTAATAATAACGGTTAGAGCAACAGATTTATGTCGTTATAAATGTTCGGTTTTATCATTGTCATATAAGCCACAAGGGTTTATAAACACATTCTGAATTTGGCATGGCACAGTGTAAAGTATCAGTTTATAATCTACCACTCTGGTCCAGTGCAAATGAGCAAAAGACTAGTGCGTTGTTCAATCTTCAAAATTATGCACGTACAAAGTTGGTTTGGATATCGCGAAGTGTGGAACCCATAACGTCCAAACAAAAAAACATTGTAAAGACCAAAAGAGATTAAATTACCCGTCATCAAGATGCTTCATACGCAAAACAAATCGTGGCCGTTATCATTATTGTTCTAAACACAATCTTATTACTGCGCAAAAAAGAAACCTCATTTGGTCGCACGAGACCATAAGATGGCGTCCATGAGAAGCCAGATTACTATAAAGTGGTTATCTTCTAAGTATAGTTATAATAATATCGTTTGGGGCATTATGGTTGTTATGGGTAAATTCAGGTTGCGACAGTGAAGATGTAGTCGATTGCCTGGGAAAATACTAATCTATGAAGGCACTAATCCAAAACATAAATAAACTTTAGTAAATGAAGTTGAATAACGTCGGCTCTTACACCCAGGGTTCCGGGTTCGATCCCCGGGCAGTAAAAACATTTGCGTACATGAAAATGTCTGTTTTTATTGGTCTGGGTGATTTTTATGTATAATATGGATGTATTTACAAAAAAAGTTCCTGCTCATATTACAGGCTAAATGCTTAGTTTGGGACTAAATGGCGCTGTGAGAATGTCAGTATTATTATCCCCAGGGCCTGTATTTAATATCAGCTTCTGAAATACTACTACTTAAACCATATCGTACACAGCTGAGCAATACCTACGAAATTGACTTTACCAAAGACGATTATTCATTTAATGCGTGTTTGTAAGTCACCATAACCTTATTAGCTATTTTGCAGATAATACTACAGACATGTGAGGCCGTTAAAGTTAGGTCTCAAAACTTTAATGTAAGTGCCTAAAGATAAAATACTGTAGATGGATTGCATCTTTAATTACCAAAATGGAGCGTGTAACATCATAATTGTGCAATATTAGATCACAAAAATACAAATTTGTCTGCTTCAAGTTCCATATTAGTAGGAATACAAAGTGGTAAGTAGAGACTATCTGATTGCAGTTCTCAAGTAAGCAATGACTAGGCTTAGAATGTCCGGCGGAGGCTGCGCGCGCAAGAAAACACTAGTCGGCCATTTTCGCTCTTAATCGACCAACGGTAGCGAGTCTTATTCCACTTCTGAATGTAATTCATGTCGATCAGGTTTACCTTTTTATTTATTTAGAATAACATGTTGTCATCCGTTCGATATATCTCAAATAGTACAATGATTCGACGACATGCGAAAGGTCGCTGGTGGAGGCTGGATGAGGAAAGCGGACGTCCGAGATATCTAGCGCAATATGGAAGAAATTAAGTCTAACAATAAACTGCGATAGTTTGAAAAAAAAAGTATAACGATTGCGGGTGACATTTATTTTAATTAATATTATCAAATTGTGTAAATAAAAAATGTACTTCGTTGATGTCTAAAGTATGAAAATTTTGCTTATCTCGCCGAAGAAAGACTAAATGTTATAGTTGATTATTGAAGATGTATAAGGACTATGGGTTTCTACCAATCTCACCTCAATTTAACTTATATATATAGCAGATATGCAATTTTGAATCACTAGTTAACTAGAAGAAATTGCTAGATGATTGACTTGTCACGTTTCCGTTAGCGCCTACAAAACGATGCCACGAGAAAAAGACTTTATATTTTTCTTTTAATTGTTAATTGTATTATTCTGAAACTGAAGTCATCGTGTCATTAAACCCCGAAAGAATATACTAGAGTCAAACACTTTGCGGGAAATACACATCTTATTTCAAGCGTCAACCCTGGACGCCAATCTAATTGCACAGATTATACGACAGTAAATTCTACGGCAGAAGGAACCAACCGTAAACGGAATTCATTTGAAAACCCGACCGCAATAGATAGATTTACCAGTTCAAATGTTTGAGTACCTTCTCTGTAATGTATACTCGTAGGTAAGGTTTTTGGAACTTATACTGCATTTTCGGATACTTTGTCTTTTCCAGGATGATAAAATGAAACTATGAAAACACTATACCATAACTATCCTAACAGAATGGTACTCCTGGATGGGCTTAGCAAATGAAAAATAAATGAAATGAAAATGAATATTGGTAAATCAATGAGTGTAGGCACGTATTTTTTAATATTAATCTATCGTGTATGTTCGACGCAATGCATTTTGTATTGTTTTGTGTTTAACTAGCATATCAGAGATTTAGCCTCTGAATTTTGGAGGCTAGATCTAAGGCATATGTAAAGTTTCCTAGCATTTTATGGATTTTCTGCAACAGAAGAAATTCACTCCAATTGCCATAGAGCTGGTAACCCTAGAGCTAAGACTGGGGTAATCGACCAGTCTGACTAGCCCGGTACTCGGTGATGGAAGATTATTTAAAATATATTGCACTAACGGAAATGGAAATAAAATAACGACCGTTGGACTCAAGTAGTAGTAAATGATATTATTCCTTTTCTAATACGCGATTTTTTTTACACGCCGCCATCTAGCCCCAAGTTAAGAGTGAAGCCTGTATTGCAAGTACTTAACAACTAATAAAGCCAACCAATTATATACTTTTTTGTTAATGGGTACATATTATACATAGAAAACACCCAGACAAATACAAACAGACATGTTCAAGCACACAAACATTTGTTTGCGAGCGCAAGAAAAAAAACTGATGATTCTCAGCGTAAACAGTTTCCAATTTAAATGCAATTTACCCCTGATAACTGTTTTGAGTTCAGATTTATTAAAATTCCAATATTATTAATGATTTCACATATTCGTACTATAACATACACATATTCATGCACATTTTATGTTACTGATGGGCAAAACTAATAAATTAGGTTTATCGGTAAGCGTCTCTAAATTTAGTTCATGGTCATCGTTGCAGCTTGACAATATATGGCTGGACTTAATCTCACTATATATAAATAATAAATAAATATCCATTGACATTCACACAGCGCCATCTAGCCCCAAGTTAAGCGTGAATCCTGAAAAATCCTGTTCAATATATAAAAAACATACTTATATATTATTTTTTTTGTAAATACATACATATAAGCCGTGGGACGGCAGAATAGAATACATGTGCCCACCCCTACTCCTCCCGAGGGTGTCGTAGGAGCCGACTAAGGGATTTTATACCGGATGGTGGGCAGCAGCGCCATCTTGCGTACTGGTCCACACTGCGGTCACCAACCCGCCTGCCCAGCGTGGTGACTACGGGCATTTACCCCCCATGAGCAGCGCCAACCAGAATCGGCCCCCAGTTCCCGGCAGCCCCACTATTCCCGACCACGGCAGCGGTCGCGGTCACGGTGGGGCGGGGGGTGCGAAGAATCCCCGGGTTACGAAAGGCTGCCTCAAAAAACTGACATTGGCTACGTATAATGGACGCACGATACGGCTGGACCATCACCTCTCCGAATTAGAAGAAGAGCTAAGTCATATTAACTGGAGCATACTGGGGTTATCTGAAGTCCGAAGAGAGGGGGAGGACACGATGACCCTGGACTCCGGAAACTTGCTCTACTTCCGAGAAGGTGATAGGGTTTCCCAGGTGGTGTCGGTTTTCTGGTTCACAAGTCCCTTGTCAGCAACGTTGTGGAAATCAGTAGTGTGTCGAACCGGGTAGCGTACCTTGTACTTAAACTCACCGACAGGTACTCCCTGAAGGTGGTACAGGTATATGCGCCGACCTCGTCACACTCTGACGAAGAGGTTGAAGCCGTGTATGAGGATATCTCCAGAGCCATACATGGCACAACTTCGACCTTCTACAATGTTGTTATGGGGGACTTCAACGCTAAAGTGGGAGTACAAGAACGCGGCGAATCGAAAATCGGACTTCATGGATTGGGGCGCAGGAATCACAGGGGGCAGATGCTGGTCAACTTCCTCGAAATGGAGGGGCTCTTCTTGATGAATTCTTTCTTTAAGAAGAAGCCTCAGAGAAGATGGACCTGGCAGAGCCCGAACACTGTGACAAGGAACGAGATAGATTTTATTATGATTCATATATTTAAAGATGTCTCAGTGGTCAACAGGTTTAAAACCGGTAGTGATCACCGACTTGTCCGAGGCACTTTGAATATATGTTTTCAGGCGAACGGTCTCGCTTAATAAAATCTACTCTCAGACCTACGCCGCTCCAAATACACTGGGTCCGAACAGTTCCAATTGGAACTTCAAAATCGATTCGACTCGCTGGAAACCACTGGCGACGTGGACGAGATAACCGACAACGTGGTGAAGGCGGTGTGTACACTGGGTCGCAGGCATTTCCCGCCGATGAAACGAGCTAAGTCGTCCAAACTTTCTCCCGAAACCCTGGATTTGATGAGGCTGAGACGCGAGATGCCATCTGCTGCTGTTGCTTCGCCGGAATATCAGGCTCTCTCCAAGCGGATACGAAAACTCGTTCGCAGGGACCTCCGCTGTTTCAATACAAGGTTCATTAAGGACCTTATTGAACAGAACAGGGGCCCAAAGTTTTCCAAAAACCACTTGGGAAGAGCCATCTGGTTAAGCTTAAGACAGCAGATGGGCAATTACTTGCGACTCGCCCACAGATCCTGGAAGAGGTTGAGAAATTCTATGGACGACTGTATTCATCGAGCGCTCATCAGCCACAGACCGAGGACACCGAAGATCCACGTGCCCCACTAAGGCGCCATTATACGCAGGATATCCCGGATGTTGACGTTAGCGAGATTAGTGCAGCACTGGAGCAACTTAGGAATGGGAGGGCCCCGGGGATGACGGTATTACGACAGAGCTCCTAAAAGCCGGTGGACAGCCCGTCCTTAGGGCATTAGTTGAGCTCTTTAATGCCGTCATCACCAAGGAACTACACCAGAGGCGTGGTCCAGAAGCGTTGTCGTCTTATTCTTCAAGAAGGGTGACAAAACTCTCTTGAAGAATTACAGACCGATAGCGCTTCTGAGCCACGTCTATAAGTTGTTTTCCAGAGTTGTAGCGAACCGTCTCGCCATAGACTTGACGAATTCCAACCACCGGAGCAGGCTGGGTTTCGAAAAGGCTACAGCACCGTGGACCACATCCATACTGTTCGGCAGCTTATACAGAAGACCGAAGAGTATAACCAGCCGCTGTGTATGGCATTTGTGGACTACGAGAAAGCCTTCGACTCCGTCGAAACCTGGGCTGTTCTGGAGGCTCTGCAGCGATGCGGTATCGACTGGCGATATATCGAGGTGATGAAGTGTCTCTCCAACGCAGCGACGATGACCGTTCAGATCCAAGACCAGCGGACAAGACCCATCCAATTGCGTCGTGGTGTGAGACAGGGGGATGTATATCCCCGAAACTGTTCACAAACGCATTGGAGGATGTCTTCAAGACCCTGGACTGGTCTGAACGAGGCGTCAACGTCAATGGGGAGTATTTCTCATCTTCGTTTTGCTGACGATATCGTCATCGTGGCAGAGTCATCGGAAGAGCTTGCGGAGATGCTGAACAGCCTTAATGAATCTTCCCGACGAGTTGGGCTTGGCATGAATTTGGACAAGACAAAGTCATGTTCAACAGTCGTGTCATGCCACAACCGATATGCGTCGATGGCGTCCGTCTCGAGGTTGTGCAGGAGTATATCTACCTGGGCCAAACCATCCAACTTGGCCGGCATAACTTCGAGAAGGAGGCTAGTAGGAGGTTCAGTTGGCTGGGCGGCATTCGGTAAGCTACGTCATGTCTTAACGTCAACTATTCCGCAATGCTTAAAGACGAAAGTCTTTGAGCAATGCGTCCTACCCGTGCTAACATACGCAGCTGAGACATGGACACTGACTGCGGGATTGGTTCACAAGTTCAAAGTCACTCAACGCGCAATGGAGCGAGCTATGCTTGGAGTCTCTCTTAGGGATAAGATCAGAAATGATTTAATCGCAAGAGAACTAAAGTTACCGACATAGCCCGCCGGATCAGCAAGTTGAAGTGGCAGTGGGCTGGTCACGTATGTCGAGAACCGATGGCCGTTGGAGCAGACGAGTTCTGGAGTGGAGACCGCGTCTTGGCAAGCGTAGCGTAGGACGCCCTCCGGCCCGATGGACCGACGACTTGCGGAAGGTCGCTGGTGGAGCTGGATGAGAAAAGCGGAGGACCGGGATATCTGGCGCAAAATGGGGGAGACCTATGTCCAGCAGTGGACTGCGATAGGTTGAAGAGAGAGAGAGAGAATACATATTGTACTCGTACAGTAGATAACACCCAGACCATTACAAACCTACATCACACAAATGTTTGTACTGCCCGGGATCGAACCCGGAACCTAGGTGTTGCAGTCGACGTCTCAACCGCAACCCCAAATGGTCGTCATTTATATATTACTCACAATACAAACACATATACATATATGAGCGCTTCGGTCATTAAAAGTGGCCAGCTCACTAGGCGCCCCGTTTATCGTGCTTGAGAGGATCCACTAGTCTGTGGAGTGCTTGAGATATAAAAGAAGTCAAAACCTATAAAACAGACTTGCTCAAAAACGTGTATAAAAACATATGCATGCACTAAAGCTATTTAAGTCTGTGGAACATTAAAGTTAAGTCATCATTTTGTACTATATCAGCCTAACAGACATTGTTTGTGTCACATATCAAGCCTAATTCACACGAGTTAATTTGCGGCTGTCACGATAACGCTGTGTAACTAATCTAGTTTACGACCCCTAAAACGTTATAGGAATAAGTTCAAAATGAAGTAAGCTTGTACGGCTCGAACGGAAGCACGGTCCGTTGAGATGCGATTGTCAACACGCCTTCTGTCTCGTGTCGAATTTGGCACCGGCTTACGTAAGCGAAGGATATTGATGTGGCGAATTCACCCATTGTACTAAAGTTTTCCCAGGCTGCCGATGTAATCAAACCCAGTACATCCATTGATGACAGTAATCGAAGTCAACTTGGAATCTATTGTATTTGGATGTGTTTATTTAGTTGTATATTTACCATCATCATCATCTCATCAAACGTACCGTATATGTTTTGGCCTTAGTCGTCCAGCGGGCCCTAATGCGCATGGACGACTCCTTCCGAGGTTTCCTAACGATGTTTTCCTTCACCGTAAGAGCGTCGGATAACGTACATATAATTTCCAAAATTCTAATACACATTGGTACGTGGTGGGATTTGAACCTCAGCCCTCCCGGTAGGAGGGCAACAGTCCACACCATTGAGCCATCGTCGCTCTTATATTTTACCATACACTGAATGAAATCACCCGACGTGGAGCGACTTGTAGTCCAGGGCAAAGTTGATGGCATGAGGGCGCGCGGTAGAGCATCAATCCGCTGGAAAGACCAAGTGAAGACTGCTCTTAATGGCTCACTTCACGAATGTGCGAGAAAAGCTTCGGTATGTTAGGAATGGCGACGAATAATTAAGCTTGCCCCTGCTATGAAGACCACGAAATAAAGAAGAAGAACGAAATAAAGGTGTTCAGACTTTGTAGTGATCACATACCCAATTTGAGGGACTACATATTGAAGTGCTGTGTGAACTCAGCATTCTCCTTAACCTGGTTAGTTTTTAAATAAATAAATTAAAATTCGTTTATTTTCAGGCCACTTAACCCATATTAAAACTTAAAAGGAGCTGCTATTTTGTTTAAGTGTAGGTATTTCATAACGTAAATAAGCTACGTCTGGTATTCAGGAATATATGACTTTATTTCTCGTTTAGATCTATTTTTCTAACAATAAGAATAATTCTAGAATTTAATCAAGAAAAGATTAGGTTAATAATTACAGTAACATAGATAATAATTAATACTTTATTGTAGACACAATTACTTTCAAAAAGGATTAAAAAAATAATAATTGAGTAGCTCCAAAAAATTACTGTATAACGAGTATGATTATCTCGTCAAAAAACTTCTTAATGTGTTTAGAGTAAAGGGCCTCAAGATTAAGTAGATATTTCCCAACGAGCACGACACCATAACGATGGTTTCTAGTAAATTACATGTCGCAGTTCGCATTATACGTAATAACACGCATTCTTTGCTATCGACAGCTTTGTCTGTCCGTATGTCTCCATAAACACGCATGTGTTCAACTTTCCCTTGGAGCGTTCATTGTGACGATTTTTTTTTCACTTTTACGCTATTTGGACTTGGAAGACTATTAATGCTGTCCCTTCGGTTATGATGGGTTGACGTTGATGGAGATTTAATATTCTAGTGACCGCTGGCAGCGTACACCGTTATGGCTGGGTGCTATCTGACAGTGATGACCGAAAAAGATTAGGCTCTAACCGAGTCCCGTCAGTGACTGTCATGATCTGTTTGAAATCCAACGCCAAAGAATACTTTGCTAGTTAGTTAGGGATATTTATCCACCCCTACTTAAAACTATTTCAATGTTGCTATATTTAAAACAAAAGCAAGCATTATTGAAACCCCTGTCAAATTCAATTACCAATTTAAGCGCAAAGGATGCGGTCACAAGTAATATCCTAAAACTTGATTTTGAAAGTAAATTGGTACTAATAACAGAACATCGTCTTTCAAATGTCTTTAGCAAAAAAATTTAAGAGTCACTGTGACACAACATAATCGTTAAAATAAGAAATTTAACGAATATACGGGCGACTGTTTTCAGATAATAGCAACCTACAGAGTATACGTACTCGTAACATTTAATTTTATGTATAAAAAAGTGTTAATTTGTTTATCAGTATTACATAAGTGATCAAAATATAATAAACGATAAATGTACCCCTGTTCCATACATAAAATGTAAATAATTACCACAATTTTTTTTCATAGTGTCATCTGAAATATTAAAAATAAGTGAACATAATTTTGCAGACAATCGTATCGGGAAAAAAATGACTTCGAAAAAAATATATAACTACAAATATTTCTAAATAAAAAAAATATGTATCTGAAATTTCATCAATTATAAATTGATTCATTTATGAACTTTTGCAACAATTAAGTACTTTATAAGGCGCTAACTAATACAATTAAACCGAATGACGTTATTCTTAAACTGTGGTATGTGATACCACTAGGAAGCAAAGTAAATCGATAGATAAAATTATTTATTGCACACACACATTTACATAATTTTTCAGTAATAAACAAAAACATAATGCAATTTAGGCGGTCTTATCGCTAGAAGCGATTTCTTCCAGACAACCTCACAGGCACAGAAAAAAAATACAAGAAAGGGCAAGATTTTGCAAAGTTACAATATCTAAATATTTAATCGAAAGCTCAACTAAATTAAAGAGTGCTTAAACTAACGACTACAAGTGGTCGTTGGCTTAAACTATTAGCGTCATAGTTCTAGGGTGTTTAAGGGAGTTTGGCCCATCGTATCATGAACCTGTTACACAATTATAAATCAGCTGTAGTCAACGGCATCTTTACTTAGCCAAGACAAGCATGAACAGCTGTAAACTGACATGCAATTTGATCCCTGTTACTATAGGAATTAGGGTGATAAAGTCAGCGACACTAGATCGCCTTGACTTGTGAAGGGTCATGTCTGTGAATAGATACCGGAATGATTATATAATAATTTGAGAGTGCTGTTGGGAATTGCGATTTATCATTGTAAAGTGAGATCATACATTCTGTACTACATTGGTGTGTTTTCTTCTAAAATTAACCGAAACATTGTAGCTGTATGTCCCGAATGACATCGGAAGGTTTAACAGTGAACTGATATTTTAGGGAAACGAGAAATTAATGCCATAAAAATGTTTCAACAGTCCAAAAGATCTAAATACATACTAAAAGATATTGGCATTTTGCTGACGACTTGTAAAATCACAATTGTTTAATTGTTTGCTGTTTATAATCGTCATAAACTTTCTTTTTACGAATCGACACTTCACAATGAATAAATCGATTTAATTTATAATGAAATGCATAAAATAATCTGCAATAGATCATGCTGCTTTTTACTATAGAATATATTATATTATCTGTGGTTCTACGCTTCTTTGAACCCTGTACAATAATATGACAAAATAAAATTTAGACTGCTACAACTGCTCGTAAAAAATAACGCACAAATGAGAGACCTTCTCAGTTGGCATCATAATTAATTAGTTTATCTTAATATTGTAATGAAGGTACGAAAGTGTGTCACAGCTCAAACTCAGCAGAAAGTGTGATGAAAATTAACTGTTACGAAGAGAAAAGCAATTAATTGCAAGCGGTAATGTGGTACAGGGGCGGATAGAAACTTGGATATCTATCTGAAGCTTAATGCATGTTTTATTGATAAGTAGTTTGATTGTCGAGCGTTCCTTCACCGTAAGAGCGTCGGTGGTTCAATGGTGTGAACTATTGCCCTCCTACCGGGAGGGCTGAGGTTCTAATCCCGCTACGTATCAATGTGTTTTCGAATTTTCGTAAATATATGTACGTTATCCGATGCTCTTACGGTGAAAGAAAACATCGTGAGGAAACCCGCTCACGCCTGCGAAGAGATTCAAAGGTTGTGCGTGAAGTCGTCAAACCCGCCCTGGGCCCGCGTGGGCGACTAAGGCCTATACACCCGCGTACGGGTAGGCTTGTGCCCCTCGGTGGGGACGTTTAATGAGCTGATGATGATGATGAGTTTGATTGTTCTTCTGGTCTTAGTATATTTTTATTTTAAAAGCAAATTAATAAAGCCGGCCGGTCGTTAAAAGCGGCGCGAATAATATCTAAACAAATAGGTTTTACGTAATTTTTTTAGAATAATTTGCTGACTGATATAAGTGATATGTCATAAAGTTTAAATACATCATTCATCATCAATTATTTATAGGTGGAGACTTATTATTAGCATTGTATTAAACTTAAGTACTATTTTTGTAAATATTTATGCTGTTAGTCTTCCGAAAATAAATAAATAAAATAAATCATAAGCTCATTAAATATGTCACGCACAACCTTTGAATTCTTAGCAGGCGTGCGCAGGTTTCCTCGCGATGTTTTCCTTCACCGTGAGAGCAATGGATAACGTACATATAATTTAGAAATTCAAAATCACATTCAAAATCACATTAGAGCGTCGGTGGCTCAGTGGTGTGGACTGTCGCCTTCCTACCGGGAGGGCTGAGGTTCAAATCCCGACACGTACCAATGTGATTTTGTAGGAAGGAAACAGTCCACACCATGAACCCATTATTAATTCATAGCAATTAGTTATGACCTTTATTTTTACTTTTGAAAAATATTTATTGAAGTGATACTAACAGGTCTCTATATCTATAACGTTAAGGTTAAGAACGAAGATAGAATTTTAACAGAATATAACGACACCAATTAATTCTAACTCCGCTGCTTACTAGCAATCATACATAGAGGAGAGGCATAGTATATACTTTAATTACTTCGGTTGCGCTATCGCAAATGTTACTGCGAAGTTTTGACATCACTAAAGTGACTTTTCATAACTTTTAGGCAACCACTCAGACAAGACCTTTAATTACTATGATTAAGCAATCTTCACATACTGTAACGAACAAGCAAAATAATGTTACCCGGAAGCGGTGGGAATAGCCATAGATGAAGACATGAAGCATAGTATATATTTTTATTTAGCTGTGAGACTACCTAAAATAAACATGAATTTAGCATGAGGCCAGTCAAAGACGAATAGGTACAGAGAAAAACTATGTCATTCTAAGAGGAATACGATAATTTAAAACATTCAACCTTTAACTAGGTGATTATAAAAACTATGCAAAACGCATGAGTTTTTTTACCAATTATGGCGAGCTCATGAATAGATCAATGCAGCCTCGAGATCATCGTTCGGACGAATTGGAAAGTGTACACACGCTAGTAAAAAGTATAATAATTGGTACGCAATTATCATTCATAGCAACTGCAGCACTGCATGTTGACATAACATGGAATAAGGTCCGACAGCAATCGGTAAACATCGAATTTGCGAATCTGTCACAGTTATGAAATGTTCATCAATAAATATCGCTCACTTTCGAAACCGATGATTAAACGATCGGTATTTCGACGTTAACATGAAAATATGTTGTCGCTTTATTGTTGAAACTTCTTAAATATAGAGATACATTTTAAAGCTAGTTGTTAGCTAAAGCTCCTTATTTTTATACTTATATATCATAATCCTTCAAGTCAGTTAGCCAAAAATGGACTACGTTCCTTAAAACGCGTAATGTCAACAATTTAGATTAGTCCATTCTTAGATAAAGTGAGTATTAAACATTGCATTCGCATTCCCTATAGGTAATAAGACCTTTTCGGGCAATCGTAGTTGTCTTAACATGGTAAACGACCTAACGACAAATTGCTTGAAAAACCGTGCTAAACATTGAATTACTGTTTACCTCGGTCCCGTGTCAACCTTCTCGGTCAGATTCTCGAACCTAGCCAGGATCTCTTTCACAGACACTTAGGTTCCATTGTCTCCTCGTGTATCGTCTCCATATGTCCACTAGACGACGACGAGTAACTTTGCGGGCATTTTTTGCGGTCCTGATTACGGTAGGCTTTGCGGCGGGTGGATCTGGGTCGGCGCGCGTGTCCGCCCCCGAATCGGAGTCCTCTGGTGCTGACGCGTCTGCACTGGACGCGGCTTCTGATGAGTTGATGAGGGAGTCTAGGCTGGGGCGCGTCGTGGTGGCTCGTAGTCGTCGCTGTCTAGCTCGGCCGTACAGGCGTTGTAGGTGTCGCCAGTTGTCGCGCATCGCGAGCGAGAGGCGCGGGCGCTGCATGGTGCGCGCGCTGCCGCGGCTGACACGGACTGCGCTCACTGTCGCTGTCATGGTTGAGGTCGCTTGTTATGGTAAACAGCACGCTTGCACGATTTATCCTCCATGTTGATGATTCTATTTATCTTGAATTAATCCTGTTTTGTCAATCGAGACAAAGCTTCACTCGTCCGACCATCGGTGGGCGATAAACTATAGAATACATGTGTTTGGCTTCACGATATACAGTGTTAAGCTTAAAGTTGTTTTTTTAGTTTAATTAAATACACATACGCTCCGCATTAATAATGATGGTTTTTAAGAAATCAAAATAGGTTTCGTAAGCCTACTTATTTAAAATTATTTAAATAGTCGTCTGGTATTTTCATTACAAGATACCAGATGATGGATTAATTTCATGTCATATTATAAAATAAAAATTTAAATTTAAATGCCTTTGAAAATACTTATGGATATTCTTATGGCCACTTCCAAAAGGTATTTTGAACAATCTCAGAGATTAAAGATAAATTTCAAAATACGTCAGAGTTAATACATCATAAAATCTTTTCCTCTTAGCCCAAGTAGGAACAAAGGGTGAGTTTACTTTCAGTTTTCCTATGACCGCATTATATAACACAGTACACTGGTCATAGGAAATCTTAGCTCATTTACATCCGCTTTTCTACGCATGGCGGGTGCCGGGCCGCTCACTGCGCATGCGCTTCCTTTCTCCAAGAGGAGTTAATGCGTCTGCGGTGTGTGCACTATTACTATACTATTCGGATATTTTATGTACCAAGTCTTTCACGAAGGGTTACTGGATACTTGGTGGACCAATTTAGGTAATAGGGGAGAAGTAAGTCTAGTATCTATACCATTTCAGTTCAATCTAGGCTCAAGTCAACTATTTGTTTTCTTTGGTTTTCTATGTATAATTTGTATGTTTTTCCAAGAAAACCCAATGTAATGTAAATTAAAAAATATATAGTTACGTCTAGTACCTTTACTTTGTACAAGTTACTTAGATACCTATACTTAGATACCTATACTTCCTCAGTTTGGTTCAAAATGGCGACATGTAATAATAATTTTGCAAAAAAAAACATGAAACATATAACTAACTTCGCTTAACATTTACCTAAGATTCTAGTAATACGTTANGGAGTAATATTGTAAGAGCGGGGCAACGCCATTGGTCGGCACGCTTCTGAGGACAAGGTTGCTCTATCGCTATTCGTCTATATTGATTTTGGCGCGCTGACAGTACTCTAGAATACAGTCGGAAGGAAAACTGTTTTGTTGCATTTTATTATTTATTGTTTTTTTTTTTGTTTGCTGAGCCATTCATTGAAATTCTCTAGTGTATGTTGCTTCGAAAAGCCAGGCGAGAAGGATGATATATGAGTTTAAATATATTTTGTAAGTAGATTGTTGACAAGGTTTCGCAAGTCTTGCAACTTTGTTAAAAAAATTAAATCAATATATCCATCTTTAATGAATCTATAACAGACATAATAAATAAAAATATCGGATTAATTTGAATAGAAAAACAGAACCATTAGCTATATTTTGAAATACTTGTCGGTACTTTGCTGATTATATTATCCCATGATTATTTGTTATATTTCTACATGATTGATTATTATTTTTATGAAGAAAAATATTGTTTCACTATCATTAAAATATTAATTTCCTTTTACGCTTAAAGAAATACTCTATAAATAAAATTTTCATAGAACATGGTCATAATATTCTCCGTCTCCCACCTTACCATCCGGATTTAAATCCTATAGAAATGGCTTGGGCCTCCGTAAAAAGTTATGTTAGTAGCAAAAACGTTAAGTGGGATATAAGCAGCGTAATTAATTTTATAAAAGAAAAAGTTAATCTAATGGTTCCACAAGAATGGAAAAAACTATGTGACAAAGTAAAATTTGAGCCTGAATTATGTTTAATTACATAGGTATCTTTTAATCCTGAACATTTATAATAGAATTTGATTATATGAGTTAATTAAAATAAAAATATTTTGATGTAAGTATTTTGTTCATTAGTGTACATGCGCAGACGGCCGCCATTTTTGGTCTTCTTTGGTGAATCGTACTATACTATTCGGATATTTTATGTACCAAGTCTTTCACGAAGGGTTTACACTGGATACTTGGTGGACCAATTTAGTGTAATAGGGGAGAAGTAAGTCTAGTATCTATACCATTTCAGTTCAATCTAGGCTCAAGTCAACTATTTGTTTTCTTTGCGTTTTCTATATTATTTGTATGTTTTTCCAAGAAAACCCAATGTAATGTAAATTAAAAAATATATATGTTACGTCTAGTACCTTTACTTTGTACAAGTTACTTAGATACCTATACTTCCTCAGTTTGATTCAAAATGGCGACATGTAATAATAATATTTTGCAAAAAAAACATGAAAGCTACAACTAACTTCGCTATAACATTTACCTAAGATTCTAGTAATACGTTATACATACTTGTAGCCCTTAATTTACAGACAGCCACTAACACCTGAAGTGAAGTCGCTAGGTAATGTCCTTAAAATATTTCTCTCATCAAAGGGGTCACTGTGGCATCGAGCGTGTCAAATGTAGTAAAATTTCCCAAGAGGAAAAAAAACAATTTAAAGTGAAAGGTCTTAAGAGGGGTCCCAAACGACCTCTAAGATTAAAGGCGGCTAACGACCTCTGATTCGGACAGTCCAGGAAGTGTGTAGTAGACCATAGACATTTTAAAAAACTAACAAAGCTCGTATGCGCGTAGCGGAACGCGTGCGTCAGGTGCGCGGAGCGTAACGGGCTGCCTTATGGCGGTAACGGGGAGCGAACACCCTATATTGCTTAGGAACTTCCGATGTTACCGACAAGAAATATTTTTGTCATAACATCTGTCATAAATACGTCACAAGATAGCAACTCCGCGCTTTTGGGATCACAGGTATATAATAATTTATAATAAGCCAGTATCTTACCGGGTAAGTTTTTTCATAAAATTATAATAACTGGTTCAGGTCTAAGCTGATCTCATATTTATGTTAATTTTGAATTCACATGTATATTGTTATTGGTGAATGTTTATTTAGAGTATTAATTATTACAAAAAACTTAATCTTAACTTTTTTGAGCACAAGTAGAATAAGGAAGTACCTACATTTTTAAGCTCGAATTTTTATTTTCGTATTATTAATTTAACAGAATATAATAAAAATTGACAATATCTCTCAATAAACTTACAGTACGAACTTACACGATAAGTAATATCAATAAATTTGAAACGAGTTCCTTTTTTGAGATATCGAAAACACCAAAAATGCAATCTTAGTAGACAGGTTTTTTTTTCGCAGATAAAAAACAATTATGCTTTAACGTTCAATTAAAGCTTAACATTTCATGATTTTGCGAGTGATATTTGAGCAAAACGTATGCTAAGCATTTTCGTAAAATGACCTTCATAATCACAGCTATTTGTATTTGTAATTCATATGTTCCTGACACATCTTTTCACTGAAGAAACTAAACGAAATGCGTTTGTGATATTTTTTATTTTTAACTTATTTGAAGTTACGAGCGTCGGTGGCTCAATGGTGTGGACTGTTGCCTCCTACCGGGAGGGCTGAGGTTCAAATCCCGCCACGTACCAATGTGTTTTCAAATTTTCGAAAAATATATGTACATTATCATACGCTCCTACGGCGAAGCAAAACATCGTGAGGAAACCTGCGCACGCCTGCCAAGAGATTCAAAGGTTGTGCGTGAAGTCGGCCAATCCGAACTGGGCCCGTGTGGACGACTAAGGCCTCTACACCCTATACGGGAAGGCTTGTGCCCCTCGGTGGGGACGTTTAATGAGCTGATGATGATGATGATCCATGATAAAGTCATGCAGAGCCCACATAAAAAAAATATTGTTGAATACAGTAAAGCATTGGTAAACAATCAAGTATAACTAAAAAAATACTGCATGTACCAGGTATTGTAACTAACAACATATACCTATCATGTTTTGACAAGCTCAATTACATTACATGACTTTGGTCATCATATTTCAAAAGTATCTCCAATAAGGCTTGCTACTGTACGTACGAGTATAGCGTCTTCACGGTTATGAACTCGCATCGTTGAATTACTGTTAATTAGTAGTTACAACTATGTAATACATTAAACTTGAGCTATTATGCTTTCATTGGTAATATCGCTAAGTTTATTTAACAACTGGTAGTTAAAATTTTCTAAAGCTCTACATTTTAATTAGTGGAAATATTGTTAAATCACTTCATAACATTTGATTATATAATTATGTAATCAATTATTATTATGTATTGATTCTATAATCAAAATCGCGATAATTTTCTTTTTGAAGATTTGGTGGAGCTGCTAACTACAATAAATATGAATCTACTTGTGACGTATTAACCCTTTGAACGCCAATGACACCTAAAGGCGTCAGAAACAATAGATTTTTTATTGTGTCTTCTTTCCTGGCGTTCAATGGGTTAAATGTTGAATAATTATAATCTTAACAGTTCAAAAAAATACCTTATAAATGAACAAAAAAAAAAACAAACCGTAGTACAATAAAAATTATATATTTAGAAAACAAATAAATAAAAGTTTAGGTTGGTGACCTACCAAACATACGATGTTTCTGCGATTTCAGTGCTATCTTTAAAGACTAGATATCTAGAATGGATGTTGCATACCGAAAACAAAATATTTTGGTAGCTTAATTCATAAAATCTACCTACATTGATATTTATTCTTCGCCTAATTGAGCTTTTAAACGACCACGTAGTATAAGACACAAAGCAAAAATTGAAGTCGTTAAAATATAATTACAAAAACACATTGCCTTTGCCAAAATCCGTACAGTCATCGCGTGAAACTAATCATGAATGTCAACGGGCGACCTCATGATGCGACCGCGTTGCATAACAAGACACGCCATTGGGTAACCCGCTCGGAAGTCGGAAATTGGTTGTTTTTGTACCGATTCTCTGTTTTGCTAAAATGTCAACTTTTGATTTAACATGAGCCTAGTTATGGAGTTATACGTAATAACTTTAATATGTTCAATTTGTATTTGTTTAGGTTGTGATTTCATCCGCGTTACGTTACGTAATAATTCATCGAAAGATGTACGATCGATTATTAAGTATTGCAGGTTGAAACTATATTTTTAGCGTTTTTGTTAGAGTTAAAACACAAATAAAAATACAATCGCATGACTTTTACCTGTTGGTCTACAAAACATTCGGTCAAAGCTGAAATAAAATTGCTGATGACTTTCAAATCTGTACTTACTATTTTTGAAAAATTGCATAAATTTTGGTCATTTTTCTACTGCAGCATAGGACGCCCTTTGTCAAAATAATAAATTAAGTACCAACATATTTTTTTTCTTTTGTAACTAATAAGTATAAATAAAACCAGATTTCATTTAGACTTTGGAGTATAAAACGGATTTACTAACGTTACGGATATATAATTTTGGACCAGTTTCGGATACGAGCCATTCTTTGCTAAAAAGTGCAAGCCGCAGAAATACACAATGAGTGGGCGTATCAATAAATTATAAGACAATGCGACCCATTTCTCGTCAACTTTCACATATGAGTCGAACGATAACATGTAATTGAAAGGTGCACCTGTGCGAATACATTATATGGTTTACTAGTATTTATTTAAGTAGAACGTGGGAAGGGTAGGGGTTCGATAATTCGATATTTTTGAAGTCACAGTGGTACAGACGTCTTAAGTTAACACGAGTTACTTTTAATAATGTTTTCTTTTTCATATATTATAAATTAATGTATAAAATATTTTTGATATTAGAAAATTACAAAAATATTAAATGCGCTCTAGGGACAGTTACTTTATTTGTACTTTGAATATGAAGAAAATTTTTTTTTATTTATAAGATAGAAGTGCCTAAGTACCTATCTAAGACAAAGCATGTTCAATTTAGTTTGCGTGTATTTTGACTATTTAAATGCTTATTACCCAACATGTATCATTACACACCAAGTACTTAATTACTTTAGTAGGATTCCTAAATATTACAGTATAACAAATAAATATTTTTAGAGTATCATATTAAACTGACTTATAATAATAATAATAAAATTAAAACACTAAAACCTTCTCCTGAATGTAACAAATACTTTACCGAAAACCGCATCGAAATTGCTTCAGCCAAACGCGAGATAATCGCGGACAAACATACATACATACTAACAGCTCAAACTGAGAAACTCCTTTTTTGAAGTCGGTTAAAAATATCACTTACCTTTAAGATGGCGGCACTCGTTGGATTCCTACTTGTAGAAACGTGATCACATAATTTGCCAAATGTATATTATAAAATAGCTGTTTTGGAAGAAATTCCAACAAATTTCGAACTACTTTAAACGTCGTTATAAATAATTAATGAATGCCTCAGGGTTATATTGTCTGATGTGTTACGGGCAGGCTGGGATTCAAGACTTCTCTTCTCTACCAATTGATATAGGTGTCCTCTATTCTTAAGTTATCTTGGCTTATCCCATTCAGCCCATCTCATCAAAAAGCATGTTCTGGAAGCTATATTAAGTCCTGCTTAGAATAATCGTAGATACCACCAATCCCACCGCGTGGTGGGTAAAGTGACCCAACCTTCCCGTGCTCTGCGGAAAGGCCTATGCCCTGTCTAACATGTGTTATCGGGTGACGGGCGCAATGCGGCATTTATAGAAAATAATGACTATCAAATGTTCATCCTTCAAAACCTCTGTCATGGTCAGGCGTATCACTCACCATCAGGTTAGCGTTCTGACCGCCCTATTCACTTCGTAAAAACATATTACTCCCATCTACATCTTTGCTGTTTTCTATGTTGAGGATTAAGGCAGTGTAAGTAATGTATATTACGACAGCATATTCACGTCAGAAGTTAGGAACTATACTGTGATTCCGTACTAAATATGCTGGTAGATATAAAAAGCGTTAGTTACCTGCGAAGCCTGTATAACGAACTCTGCGATGAGCGAGTGAGCGTGGTGAGCGAGGGGCACGTGCAGTGTAAGTGGGGAATCTCGTGGCGGAGTCAGCTGGAGCGAGTGTGGCGCTGGGGCAGTCGCTCGGAGCCCGTTCAGCGGTAATGAACGACGGCTGACCAGCCCTGATGGACCTGGACATAACAATAGTTACTTTATAGGCGGTTTAGACCTCTTATTTATTTATTTATTTATTTTATTACTTTATTGTACACCAAAACAACAAAAAGGATACAGAAATAAAAAATAAAAAGAGAGTACAATGGGCGGCCTTATTGCGCATGGCAATTTCTTCCAGGCAACCTTAGGATGGAGAAATACAGTGCATGGGATTAGGGCTAGTGTACGCATTAAATGCAAGTTATATACATACTAAATAATAACTAAGATGAATAAACTATACGATAACTTTATATATGCGATTACTAATACAATAACAAGGAATAGATATTGAAAAATAAATGTACATGAACAAAAATACCCGTACTTGTAAATAAAACATATACACAAATACAAAGTAATACAGATATACACATATATATATATATATATATATATATTAAGAAATAGAAAGAAAATGTTTATAAACCATATTTTTAAACTTTCCAATAGACTGAGAATGTTTAATGTCATTAGGTAACGCATTCCAAAGACGCACATACCGTAAAAGACTTATCTGTGAAACGCGTCGAATGTACCGGCATTTCTAATTGTAAATTACCCGACGATCTGAGGTTGCGATGATGTGAATCTCCAAGGAATTTAAAACGCTTCCTGAGGTAAGCAGGAGCGGTTGGCCGAAATAGTACATTATAAAGCATACATAGTATATGAGTATTCCGGCGATAGCGAATTGACAACCATTTCAGTTTCTTGCGGAATTCAAAACATGATCGTATTTTCTCAGGCCAAATACAAACCTGATTTTGAAGTCGCTCGAGCTTATCTAGTTGAGACTCATTAAGATCCAGGTAACAAGTATCAGCATAATCAAGGATAGGAAACAAGAGAGATTGTGCTAACGCAATCTTGGTGGCGACGGGAAGAAAGTTGCGCAGTCTTTTTAACGACCCCGCAGATGCAAATAGCTTCCGACTGACTTCGATCATCTGCGCATTCCATGATAAGTTCCTATCAAGAATAATTCCTAAGTCCCTCACAGTGTCGCTAAAAGATAAGCTAGTCCCATCAAACACTACTCGTGGTAAGCTTTCCCAGTCCAATTTTGAAATCATTCTAGAACTGCCTACTATAATAATTTTAGTTTTAGTAGGGTTAACCTTAAGCCCATGCTCACAGCTCCATTTCGATATGTGCGCCAAGTCAGCATTGATGTTCCCTATAGCTGCGGGCAGATGCTCAAGGGGAGCTTGAGTATAAATTTGCAAGTCGTCTGCGTAAAGATGGTAGGATGAAGAAAGTCCATTGGAAATTGAGTTTATGAAAACTGAGAAAAGTAAGGGAGATAGAACGCCACCTTGGAGGACACCAACACCAATATCGCACCAGGAAGACAGATAATCCTCAATGTTGATTCGCTGTCTGCGACCAGTGAGATAACTACGGAACCAGTGAACTGCTGAAGGAGATACGTTTAAGAGAGCACAGTATGCCGAGCAAAAATCGAAATCAACAGTATTGAACGCATTGCTGAAATTAATAAGTCAAAAACTCTTAGTTCAATTTAGGCTTTAACCTAGAGCTAGGTTGAAGCCTAAATCAAATTAAAGAGTTTAACAGAGCTGTTATGTAAAAAAAGAAATCTAATTTCATGGCGAGGTCATTAATTTTTTACAAAATTGTATATTCATCATTATTAGCTCATTAGACGTCCTTACCGAGGGGTATGAGCCTACCCGTATAGGGTTAATAGGCCTTAGTCGTCCACGCGGGCCCAGTGCGCATTGGACGATTTTACGCATAACCTTTAAATCTCTTCGCAGGAGTGCGCAGGTTTCCCCACGATGTTTTCCTTCACCGTAAGAGCGTCAGATAACGTACGTGGCATTTGAACCTCAGCCCTCCCGGTAGGAAGGCGATAGTCCCCACCATTGAGCCACCGACGCTCTGCGACTGTGTGAATGTCAGTAGATAATTATTTACCTTTGACTCCAATAGTGACAGCATTGTGTGAGACAGCGAGCACGGCGTTTTCCCCTGGCGGCACCCTAGCGCTGAACAGACGGGCAGAAGTAGAACGGCCAGCCGCGAGCCATTTCGACGACCTGCCGCTTGAATTGTGCTCCGCAGGCGCCGAACCTTGGACCGGAGTAGAGTGACACCAGCTTCGCCTCTCGCTTGCACTGATCCTTAGCGACGCGGTCGAGTTTAAGTCGTAGACTATCTGAATATGGACAAATGTATAATGTTTAGCATGTCACATAACGTGGTATTAAACAACAAATTTATTTTAGAACAGATGCGCAGATGGGAGTTTTAGTAAATATAGCTATTAAAAAAAAAGTGTAGCTTTTCAATTGATATAGTAAAAACATTAAATATTAACAAACAATCAAACCTTTGCTCTTCATTATATTATTTTTTATACATAGATTAGTATTAATCGATTATTATATTATAAACATATTGTTTTTAATTTTTTATATAGTCGATAAAGATATCTCTACGAAAAAGTTGCAATGACTTCCTTGATCACCCTGAATGAGTAAATCAAATTAGTATTTGAAAATCAATTTATCAAACTGGAAAGTTTGTAATGGTGATTTTAAGATAATATGATGTAAATAGATAAGTGTCGTGTATTACAATTTATTACCTGAGCGTAGAGTAGGTCGAGTATGGCGGGCTCGTTGTAAGTCTCGAGAGGCGTGAACAGTTCCTTGCGCACGCGCAGTTTCCACGGCACGCGGCTGTACGTGAGGTACGCGCGGTCTGAAGGCAGTAGTACTGGCGGTGCGGGTGCGTCACCTAACCACAAACAATTATTATTATTTGTAGTTCTTTGTGAGACAAAATAATGAGTTGTGATGTGTACATCGAGCGGCCGCTCGCTCTGTCTGCACTATGGGAGTACACACAGAGCGAGCACCCGCTTGTTGCAAGAACTATTGCAAATATGGAAAGAAAAATAAGGGCTATGGATGGGGTAATTGCTGGTCTAGTTTATGGGCTATTGATTGAGACAGCGGGGCGCCTGCCAAATCAAATGTCTCAATCTTGAAAATTAAGGCAGACGATGACTTGCCACCTGCTAGATGGGCCTCCACTATGCGGCGTAGTGCCTGGGATGCAACATTGGCGCAGGCGGCTAGGGGTGTCGAGAGGTGTACACCGCTTTCTGCGCAGACAAACTGCACCAACTCGCGACTTATGCATCTTTCACTTCCACCCCTCGAGCATGTAGCTCTTGCAACCCCACTCTGGACAGCCAACGAAGGCAAGCCAGAGGTGAGAGTCCTGACCTTGGGTGTCCACTCTGGAGGGCCAGAGACGGTCAGTGTGCACGGTCGGGGCCCGTCGGGTCCGTGGGGTCGCTACGCACCAACAGCTCGCCACAAGCTGCCCTGCGGTGACTGACTGCACTGGTGAAACTTACCAGCGGGCGATGGGGTCGTTACGTCCCTACGCTTATTATTATTATTATGGTAACTAGTTTACGCTACATTTAATTCTTATTTGTCCCTATTTTACAAAAAATTAAAAGCACTTTACTCACGTTCAATGTGTTCTGTTTTATCAGTGACATGTGTCGATACTGAATGTCTTCTCTCAGCCTCAATCTTTCTATCCCTCTCTTTCTGTGCCATATGCGTTTTGAACGTCGCTCGCTCGGTTTTCTTCGATATATCATTACTGTCCGGCGGAAAGATAATGTCAGATCTAGGACTATCGCGTGCTCTCCCAACGAGCATATCCCGGGAATTCTTTCTACCATCAAATCGTTCGAATTCATCATAAAATGGCGATCGTTTGCGGTCGTACGCATCATCGATACCATTCTCTTCTTTTCTCCTTTCCGCTCGTGCCGGGTGTATCTCATAAATTTCGGATGCGTCTCTGCCAGAGAAATTGTCCCGATCATGGCGAGGGCCGTCCAAACCTGACTCGGAGTCCCACTCATCGCGACTGTGCTGACGCTCCCTGTCGTCATTGTAACTTCTTATGTCCGATTCGTCGCCCCAATCATCTCGGATCCTGCGATCACGCCGGTCCGATGTCAAACCGTGTTGCCAAGTCGTCTCGGGGAGGTTCCGAGTCATCTCTTCTCCTGGAATTCCAGTTAGCGAGGAATGCGTGTCTGTCATCAGCATCTCTATTCTGGTGGACGCCGAAAGTGTCTCTGTCCCTGCGGAGCTGAGCGAACGTCGAAGAACTGTCCGGTATCGGCGGAGGAGGAGCTGGATTGTCTGGTGGAGTTGGTGGCGATTTGGGTGGTGGCGGCGCCGGCCCCGGGGCGCAGGCGGGAGTGGGGCGGTGGGCGTCCCATCTCATAACACCACCAAGTTGGCGTTCCAACATTAACTTCCTAGTATCTTCCAATTTATTGACTGTTCTAGGTGTCTCCGCAGCCGAGGATGAACTACGGACCGAATGGTTCGCTGTGACACGTTCCAGTCGCTGTCTCATTTCTGAGCTAAGTTTTAATTTTACACTACCTGGTGAAGGTCTTTGCGCGCCGATCTCAAAGCTTCTTCGAGCCGTTCTTTGACTAGGAGGCTCTCTACTCGGTGAGACCGGTCCGTCCACTTCAAACTCTTCCCATTCGATACTCGGCGATGCCTCCGACCTAGAGCGCCCTCTTGGTGGTTCGTGGTCAACACCATTAGTTTGAGCTTGAGGTGTGTGCCGTCGTTGTATTTGTCGCAGTTTGAATTTAGTGAAGTCCTGGTTGATATCTTGTCCGGTAGCATCTTTCGGCGGGGGCCATCTCCATTTGCCGATACGGACCGTTTTTGCTCGTCCATATGGGTCCATGAAGCCACGAACTTCTGATGGGTCTGTGGCGTGTAACGGCGGGGGCATCGGTGGAGGTGGCGGGGGAGGAGCTCCAGTCGATGAGCTTTCATTCGATTCCCTACGAGTTTTGGACGAATTCCTGGGAGGTGAATGTACTTGTGCATGTACAACAGTGGAAGAACGAACCGGTGATGTGGGTTCAGATTCTGACGGCTCTACAACTTGGCCGGCCAGGAGTGTCTGTAACGCTTGGTTCTGAGCCATAGTTGCTGTTGAATCTGCAGATTTTGAGCCATGGCACTCTGCAAAAAGGCTCTTTGTAAGTTCTGGTGATAGGCATTCATGTCCACTGTGCCCGATGGTGGGAAGTGAAGACCCATCGCTGCAGCCAATGCCTCCGGAGTCGCTGGCATTGATGGCATGGATAAGGCACTAAAGCTTAAAGCTGAAGTGTTAGCCGAAGCTGCTCTGGAGTGGCACCACCTCCCTTTATAGCTTCTGAAAGGCCTTCTCCATCTGTAAGTCTTTTCAGGCTATCATTCATGAAGATTGGGTCGAACAAATTCGTTATGTAGTCATCCACCGAATCAACACTCGATTGTTTTCTGCTAGTCTTTTCCTTATCTTCTTTGCCGCCACCTTTGATGAGATTTTGTAAATCCGTGCCGTTCAACGTGTCGATTTGCTCATCGTAATCGCAGGCGAGTATTTCGTCGATAAAGCTAGCGTATGTGCGGCCGCCTTTTATGCTAGCGGCTAGAGATCGTGCGTCTGATAGTTCGTCGATGTTAGGATCAAGAACTGGCGAGAACAGGTCGTCCAGGAACTGGTCTACGTCAGAGGCTTGGCTGGGCACGCGCACTCGCCGTACGTGTGATGCCAGACTTGGCGCTTCAGACGTGTCGGACATCGCTGATGATCTGCGGTAAACAAAAAGAAAAATTAATATTGATTTTGGTATTACATTTGTAGTGCGCTTTGTATTGGACTATTAGTCTATATTCAAGATAGACCAATAGTTTGATTATTATGCTATTGGACTATAAAAAATAGATTTTATTGTCATACATTTATGAATGATAATAGACAACTTATTGAGTTACATTAGTTAACACTTCAACGTACCTTACTCCACCAAATTCCGAGCTCTTCTCAATATAAGCACGACTGGACTGGGAGCCGGCGGGTGCACGTTTCCCTGCATATTGCGATTGATATAAACGGGACGCACTACACGCGATCCCGTACCGTATTCGCTCTCCATTGCTCCTTTACTACTAACCACGCTAGGAGCACCGCCTAACCTCTCCACCGAGTGATAGCGATCATTGAGACGCGACTGCGATAATCCAAGGTCTGTTACTTCGTAGGCGAGGTGCTGGGGCATCCCAACAAATATCCAACGATCTACTTCTAACTTTATCATTAGTCTGTTCGAAGTAACGTTCGTTTAGCGCCGACTCTCTAGACAAGATGTCGTGCGATATTTTCCTAGAATATCGTTGTGTTTCGTCAAAGTGTGCGATTCCTCGCGTTCAATCTTCCATTGTATTCGAGATGCCTTCATCTATCGACTCTGTAAGTGGCGTTGGATGCTGGCGACCTGATTTCGGTGGTTCCGGCGGTGGGACCTGAAACAATACGAAATGTGTGTAAAATTTACGCTATCACTATATCATTAATGTTATGTTTGATTCTAATGCTGATTCAGGACGAAATTTCAACAGTGTATCAGTATAATAAGTAGCGTGTAAACCCCATCAAGTTTGTCTTACATACGCCTGAATCAATACTCAATACGGTTGAATCAGTGTATTATTTACTTCACTTAATACTTTCGATGACAGCAAACGAGACCTACAAAAGTTTAATAATATTTCTTTTCATTTACTGGTAGGGAACGTGTTAATCAAAACTAGCATATAGGTAATATAACACATTTATTGTGGCGTACGGAGCGGTCATCATTAGCAGAGTCGAGTCACAAGCGGGAGGTGGCCGAAGACAAAACATTGTTCTTACTTTTTCAGGCGTTAACTGTAAGAAAACGTTAATTGACAGGCATTTACGTGTTAATCAAAACAAGCCCTACACATCTAGGTAATAGAGCATATTTACCTGCGGACGTACAGAGCGGTCTTCGTTAGCAGGGGCCCTAGCGGAGGAGCTGGCGCCAGGCGAGCGCTGGACCTCAAAGGTTCGCTCTAGAACTGGGTAAGGCCGCCCACCCTCAATCTCACCCACGGCGTCTAGTGCGTATTCACACCCGGCCCATTCTGAAAAGTACAGTTTTTAGAACTCTTGTACGGTACACTAGATGCCTATTCTATATATGATAAAGTTTTGGTAATATAATTGTGACAAGAACAAAAATTGTTGTAAGTTTGGCAGAAAGCAAAGTTTTGTCAATTTGAATCATTAATCATTTATAAAAAAAAAATCGATTTTTTGTTGATAGAATTAATACCATGCGTGTTGAGGGACGCTATAAATTGTCAGAAAAACATACAATTGTAGGCATTTATTTTTACTGGGACTGGGAATTGTATAGCAAATATAAGGGTATCCCATATATATTGTCACAGTGCTCAGTGCATCTTTCCAGGTTACCAAAACTGTTGTTCGATAGAAACACCTCAGGCTGGTAAAGTTCCCAACCTGATCTGGTAAGCAACCAGAAGGAGGCTTGAACCCACCTTTAATAAATAATAACCGTACGTACCCGTAAGCTGTCCATTGTGTTCCATAGTAAGAGTCCAGCCCGTCGCGGCGTGTGCCACTCCCGCTGCCGACAGCGCGGCTGCCGCGGCCTTTTCGCATGTCGTCCACGAGTCCACGTGCACGTGGTGTACAGAATCTGCAATAGAATACTTTATCGTTGTATGACACATCATAGTCATGTAGTTGAGTGTGGCGTGTGTGGAGTGTGAGTATGGCGATATACCCATCAGGTGAATTGTATACTAAACGAGTATACTATTCAACCATTAATTTTAAAAAAACAACAACATAGTAGTTCGGCGTAGGCGCCGTTTCAATGTTGATCTACGGATAAAAACAATATCTCTATTGCTACATATCATTACGTCACAGTCTGCGGTTTTGTTTCTATAAGCGTGATGAAGTAGAGGGAGTGAACGTTATTGATTTTTCGTGAGGTAGTAGTACTAATAAAATTTTAATTAGAGCTCTATTGTCTTACAACCGCGGACCGGGCGGGTGTGGAAGTACTAGCAGCGCAGTCTTCCAGCAGTGTAGCCCCTCTCACCATCATAGAGTGCTGGGCCGATGGTACTTAGCAGTATCGTAGACGCTCTGACCGTCATTTAGCTTCGGTAAGTATGTACTTACCGTCATACAACCGCAATGGCAATGCAGGCCGGGTGTCAGTGCTAGCAGCGCGTCCTTCCAATAGCGTGGGCGGACATCGCCGTGGTACAGCCGAAACTCGCGCGGCAGCGGCCCCGGGTCCACAGACCAGCCTCAATAGTAACGCTCGCTGGGATGCAGGCGCACGTTCCGATATGAAACGCACTAAGTACCTGTGTGAAAGTTTTATGGTGCAGAATCATTAATGAATAATCATTAAACATCACTACTTAGGGGTACGAGCCTACCCGTAACTAAGTGTATGAGCCCCCGTCCAGTGCGGATTACCCGAATTTACGTACAGCCTTTGAATCTATTCACTGACGTGCGCCGGTTTTCTAACAATATTTCCTTCACGGTAATAGCGTCGAATAAAATACATACAATTTTGAAAGTTCGAAAATACATTGTTACGTGACGGGATATGAACCTCGTGGATGCAGACAAAGTTAATCTTATAAGATTGCTAAAACAATATCTGCATCTTTATATTACATAAAAAAATAGGCTATTTGACTGAACCAAAATGCAATCATGTACTCACTACATGAATTTGACTTCAGACAGATAGAAAATTCTTTATTGCGCGCACAAGTAGAAAACTAAGATTTAAACAGTAGAAATGCGTATATAAATGTAAAACTCACTTGTGAAGCGGTGGCCCCGGCTGGAACACTTGAAGACAGTGTGCCATCAGTTGCCACACCCTCGGCGAAGGATCCCCCCCACTGGCCTGGTTGCACAGTTGCACCAGGATCTCGTCACGTAGACCTCTTGAAGCCAACCCTCGAGACGCTATATAGTCCGCTAGCACCTATGTAAACAAAGATTTAGTACTATATATAATTCTAGAGTTATCCTGTATATGTACCATCGAAACCACTGACTAAAATTAAATAAAATTTGAATTTGAAAAAAAAATGTCTACAAAAGTAGTAAATATTTTTCACAGATAAATTATCACGTGACATCGTAAATCTGAATGTTTAGGATATTACACTGAAAATCCGTGAAAATATTCACAAAGTAATGGTACGGAAAAAAGCATGCAAGAATTATACAAATATTACTTGGCTATTGATTTACTTTGCTTACAAATATTCAATGACGACTGCCTCCAAAAACACGACAGGCAATTGTAAATCTAGGATATTGTACCGGCGGATCTAGTAACGAAATAGAGCGAATGATTTATGTACTTATAAATGTGGACGTTAGCAAGCTGTTGTTGTGTAACTATTACAAAGTGCTTGTCGTATTTGGATGTATTGCTATTTATTTCTTTGTTTCGTCGTGCATCGGTTAATATTGATACAAGCAAGATACGAGTGCTATACAGGAATAATTGCAACAATAAAAAAATTAACAATATATACATTGTCAACGTATTTATTATAAGGAGTTTATTACTTCTTTGAGTGTTTTTTTTATGAATATGTATGTACACGTAGCTAAAAAATTAAATACGTACATTCGACTTAAATTTATCAGATCATACATTTATCAAGATCATTATGTGCCTAGGATTCACACACAATAATACAAATAGCCTTCTGAAAAACGGATCATTGTAAATTGAACACATGAATACAAAATATATGACAAACTTATTTTCTATGAATTTGTTTATGTAAAAAAACATAAACATGACACTATGAGTAAATGTAAATTTAAATAAAAGAGTATTCAATAAGTGAGTACAGTTATTCTGGCTAGGTGTATCGTAAAATAATAATATTTTTAAATGTCATTATTTTGTGCAAGGAAATTTAGTGGATGTCCATTTAGTGTTAGTATTTAATTAGGCATTAATTTTATAATTATTAAATATTAATTCCTAGTTACCTTTTGTCTCGTTTCGTTTCCCGCTGCGGACTCGTCACACCATCTCAGAATCAACTTGAATGTGGCAACTGCATCATTAAAATCTTGGTCCCTGAAAAATATGTGTTTTAATATACTATCATGTATTGATAACAGAGCGTGGGCCTTTATGCTAATAAATTTAGCTAATCAATAAATATTGAGTTAATTAATAAAATTGCTTGCATATACATAAAATATTTTCCTTCAAATTAACTCAGAAATAATTATTATCTAAAGACCATTATTTTACGTTCATAAAGTCTTTAGTGCATGGACGTATAAAAAAATGTTTTTACGTATTTTTTCATACGTCCATCGTTTATTATAAGCCAAATATATCAAATTGATTTTGATTGATTCAGAGTCAGCCCTCTCAATATTCGGGCGGTCCACTCTAATATAACTGCGATGAAAGTGACCGGCCCACTACCACTACAACTTGCTGATTCGGTAAGCTATGTTGGTAACTTTAGATTTCTTACGAATAACATCATTTCTATTTTCATCCCTAAGGGAGACCCTATCCATCCATCATAACCCTTTGGGTGACTTGAAACTTGTGAAATAAACCTGCAGTTAGTGTTCATGTCTCAGCTGCGTACGTCAGTACGGGCAGGACGCTTAGGTACTATGTCAAAGTATAAAGCAAAATACATTTATTCAAATTAGCCTTACAAAAAGCAATTATGAATCCCGATTATCCGGATTAAATAAAACCAGGAGTTATCATAAAGTTTTATTAAGTTTTACAAGTGTAGTTTAGATAATACGATATATAAAAACCGAGCTATATCGATAAATAATGAATTATATAGTACCTATGTAATAAAAAAATATATCTTATAACTCGTCTACAAAAGAGTCGGCAGATGCAACGTTAGCAGAAAGCTTTTCTCCTTGAATCTCCAGTTCTCGAATGCCATGTCTAGATTTGATCTTACTAACCATCCAGAGCTCGCTTAAAAAGAATTATCACCACCATGTTTTTGATTAAAATCCAATGCTTTTTCACATAACAGAGGTCGAAATATGGGTCCAAATGTGCTCTTTTGTAAAACCTAAAAAAATAATTTTGAGGTTTTTTCATAAATTTACGTTGCGTACTTCCATGTTCTTTCTCAAGCGCGCAAGTGAATTTCATTATAGAATTCGAATTTTTTCGGACCAAATCGTTAAAAAAGGAGTTCACCTACACTAAAAAGTGCTAGATTAAACTACAAAAGAGCTAAGGTGGCAACACTCACAAACCTATACTGAAAACAAATGAGTGCGAGAGAACACGATCGGACGCGGGAATAAACTTGTCGTAACATGTATTATTGCGTTGTTAAAACTTTTTTAAAATTGACAATTAGAGCCAGACGAATGAGTCCGGATAATCGGATAATCGATGTTCGGATAATCAGGATTCTACTGTATATACAATAAAAAATATTAAAAATACCAAAGTAAAGCACAAATTGATACTTGAAATAGCTTGTCACTATTTTGGCCTGTTGAAGAAAAAGCACCCACGAAAACTCAAAAGTACCGCCTCTTTATACAATGATTTATTGTACAAATATTTTGTAAACGCTGAAATAGCTAAGCAGTTTAAGACAATAAATCTGTTATTGCTGCAGTCAATAAAGGTCTTAATACTATGAAACAAGAGCATATGTAATCTACTAAGCTACTAAAATTAACTAGATTAGTAAGTTTACATGAAACACTCACCTCACAGCAGCCTTAGATAAGAAAGGTCTCGTAATCGGATGTTTCCTTGGGCTTAGCTGACCCCCGTCGGCGAAGTACACTGAACTGAACTTGTTGAAAGCAAATTGTTGCAGATCCCGGGGCATTTGGACGTATTCGTCCTCTGCGTATACGTCACCCGACACCTGTGCAAAGGATGATAAGTCCTTAAATAAACAATTGATTTGTCATACATAGCTAAAAATTGGCATAAACGTTTTGCACCAGATTGTGCCTATTTTGCACAGTCAGGTGCAAAATGCTTATTTAACACGACGCTTGCCATCTGTCTCCCTCAACGATCATATTAGGCTGTGTAGTCGTTGGTCTCTCTTCAATTTTCTCAGTCTACAGATGGACACAGGTCTTCCACATTTTGCGCCAGATATTCAGATGCGTCATTTTTCTTACAGCCTCAGTTCATCGGGCCGAAGACGCGATCATCTCTCTAGAACTTGTCTGCTCCAACGGCCATCTGCTTGCAGATCTGGCGCTTGCTATTTGATTTAATTTGTGCTTTTAATCATGGCTCTTTGGTTATTTTGTATGAAGCGTCTTCCAATTTTTTTACCGTCTCAACCTTAACACAGAATATCAAGGTTTAAGATATAGTGCAAACCCCCTGGTAGGTATGGGGTTAAGACACCTCCGTGAGTTCTAACATCATTAAACCAAGGAAGCCAAGGATCCTTAGGTGATAATTACTAATCATTAAACTTTGTTTAGCCACAAATTAAGAATGACCAGGGTCGTGAGACATCTGCGCTCGCCAACTGCCCGGTAAAGCTAAAAGGGCCGTCGGCGGACAACCGCAGCACCAAGAAACTTACCTTAGCCAAATTCTTTTCAGTATGTGGTGGCTGCCACTCGTCAAGCTTCGATAAGATGAAAGCGAGGTCAGCAGGTACCTCCAGCGCTTGCAAGCTCTCCGCTTTCGCTTTTTGTGCTTTCTGTTCAGCTGCACGTCTCCTGTGAAAATTCAATGTGATATTTATTTGAACATTTTGAGATAATGTCAACATTTTAGTTTAGGCTGGAATAGACCGCACGAACCACGCCGGTAAGGAGTTTCAGACCGTTAACCTACTGTTTTAGTGCTAAGTAACCTGTGACGTGCAGATAAATTATGAATAGAGTATGCAAATAGAGTGGATTAACCAAGTGACAGCCCTGCGCCCGACACCCAAGACAACAGACGTTAGGTCTTCTTTACCCGGTAATTTTTCTATCTACAGTGTCCGCATTCCGAAACACAGAAGTGCGAAAACTCTTCTATTTTAGGGAACGATATCAGGCACTGCGGTGGTACCTACCTAGACGACTCAGTACCGAGTGTACCACCTAGTATATGTTTGGGGACTATCAGTTCTTGTGTATTTGTTTACTAGGATAATATACTTGGCGGTTTGCTGCTGTGCTTCCAGCCTCCGTCGCTGCTGGTACTTCAACGAGCCTAAGGGTGTACCAGAGAGGAATTAACTTCGGCTTAGGACGTAGTGGGGAAGGCTAGGTAACTTAGTATATGTTCGGGGAACATCATACTTATGTATTTGTGTACTAGGATAACATACTTGGCAGCTTGCTGCTGTGCTTCCAGCCTCCGTCGCTGCTGGTCCTTCAGTGCTGCAGCGCGGCGTCGGGCCCTCCGGCCTCGGACCAGTGCTTGGCCCGGACCACACGCGTCGGACCGTGTGGTACCGATGCCTGGCCATAGCACCTCGCCACCATGACTGCACCTTCACTGTGCTGTCGCGGAGCTGGTTGTAGCGTTTCCTGTTGGGAGATTTTAAAGAACATTAATGTCTAAGTTAACCACATTTTATAGAGTTGGGTAAGTGTAGGTCAACTCAATTCTGTGGTAGATATCCCGGTCCTCCGCGTTTGTCATCCAGCCTCTACATGAATAGAGGAAACCTATGACCACAGTGGACAGTGAATGGTTAAGGGAGGGCGTGAGACTTTACTTGAGATTTAATTACTTTTTTCTGTTATAAATTTATTAATAATATTTTAGGAAAAAAACGAAAGACATCTGTGGATATTACTAATCAGCGGTTACCATCACCCACATTGCATTAAGTGGATACATCGTTAAATGTTTATGACTTCTAATAAAAAAACCTTTACACTCCATTTCTTTTTATTAATCAGATAAAGAAATATCTTTAAGCAGCAATCGACTTACTTATAATTAAAGCGTGCTATAAATTCAGTTTTCAATATAACTGCTTATATTTATAACTTAAACTACAGTGTTTTGAATGCAAAAAAAACTTACCTAGCAAGGTAACCCCTAACTTGGGCCTGTAACTTAGTCGCAGCGGCCCGTAACTTGTCAGCACGAGCTCGCTCCAGCGCTCTGTGCAGCGCTTCTCTTAGGAACACTCTTGCGGCTCCCAGTTGGTAGTCGGCACCGACTAAAACAATATAAAAAATATCAATCTAATGTAATTCTTAGCAAACTCTTCAGGATACGACCTGTATACAGCTCTTGTTAAGAAACGTTCATATATTATGCTACGCGTTAATTTTTTTAGAACAACGTTTATTTATGTTGGGATACCAACTGAGGAAAAAAATTAACGTACCTATAATATAATCCAGGAATTTCCCGTAAAAAATAAACAAAAAAGGTTTCCGATTCCATAGTGTTTTATCAGAATAAAAATAGTTATAATCCGTTGGATAAATATCCTCCGCTATTGTATATTTAATTTCAAGATATCCTGCTCTGTGAGGGTTTTAAATTGGAACCAATTACATACATTTTAATATTTTAAATGCAGCAATGCCCCATAAGATTTTTGCAAATAAACCTGCGCAAGTAAAAAAAAAAGAGACGTTGTGTGGGAATAACCTTCTGATAATATAAACGTGAAATGACGAATGTATCGATGTATATCTGTTACTATTTTAACTCAAAAACTACTAAATGGAATATAATAAAATTGTACAACTAAAAAGCTTACAGAACAAAACCACATGAATCATGAATAAGCATAGGCACGTAATACGGTTAAGACAGTTAGGTCATAAAGTTTTTTTAAATATTAACTACTCACATAAAAACACGGTTCTCAATGCATGACCACGTTTCTTTGCGATTTGCCACAGTTTGCCCATCATAAACTAATTTTATTTCAATGCATCAATATTAAAATGAAACTTTTAAAAATCGAGGAGTAATTTTAAGTCAGACCCATACTACTGAACTGTATCAACTGATGAACTGATAAAACATACGATTTAAACTCGTAAAATGAAACAAAGATAGGTGTTATTTTTCTCCAGAAAGTTATGATAAAGATAATTGAATAAGACATTAACATAAAATTTCTTTACTGATTACGATGCTAATTTAATGTCACTAACATAGAGATATTAATCAAATAGCTGATAGCTGTAGATAAGTGTCTGTTTGTATCTGGGTATTTTCTTTGTATATGTATGTATTATCAAAAAAAAGAATATAAGTATGTTTATCCGTTGTTTAGTTTACAATTTACAAGCTAGCACTTAGTTTGGGGCTAGATGGTGCTTTGTGAATGTCTGTGAATATTTATTTATTACCTCATTAATTAGAACCAATTTATATATATATAATATATTATTATTTATTATATATATTATAATATA
>PQWD01000138.1:0-18107 GCA_019425675.1 Leucinodes orbonalis
CTCGGTCATGGTCAGGCGTATCACTTACCATCAGGTGAGCGTCCAGACCATCCTCTACACTTACAACATAAAAAAAGTATAGTGATAATTGAAATTACCGATTAGCTCGCTGGATTAGCAACTTAAAATAGCTTTGAGTTGGTCATTATTATCGTATATCATACAACCAATGGTCGTTGGGTTGAAGCAGTCGATTTATGAAGCTGAGATTGTGTCGTTTCAACCATTATGAACGCTAGATTCAACAAACCTAATATAAAATGTTCTTAAATATTTAAGCAAAAAAAATACAACTTAACATCATCCGTAAATCCTTAGCCCACACGTTTTTCCTTAAAATTATGGTACAAACTGCAAAATCTCATTAAACTTGATTAATTACTTTGAGCGTTGAGCGAATGTTTTTTTTCGCCTAATTTCTTTTGGGTGCTTTAATGTTTTTTTGTCAGAAGAGACGCTAATGACTTCTTAATAGGTTAAAAGGCACTCGAGACAAGTTATGAAACATGTTATATTTTTCTAATTTGACCTTGGAATTATCCTTCATATTTTATAGCAAAGCTCACAAATAGTTACATTCTATATTCTAAAGCTAGCCTAACGAAATGGACACTGCAAATACCTTAAGTGGCAACTCACGACACACGGAAATAGCGTTTGAAAGGAACTGCGTAAAGACATTATTATCATGAACTATGAGGTTGGGCGGGGGTTTGAGTGAGAGTTGTGAGATTTGGTACTCAAAGGAGATAATGTATAAAGTAACTCTGCGTAAATGTGTCTGTCTGATCTTTTACTATCGCAAAAGCATTTAGCATTGCAATTCGGTATTTAATTCAAAAATAAGTCTGGAACGGTAATCATAAAATTTAAATTAAAGTTCCAAACTAACAATTCCAAAGTAAAAAACTAACAATGAGATTATCCACATATGAATACTACTACAGATATAATGCCCACTGCTTGACAATGACTAATACGATTGTCTATTTAGCTTTCTAGAACTAAATTTGATGCAGTTAATAAACTACATTTGGATATGTACCCGAATCTTTAGTTATTTCGCAAAAAAAATGTTCCGGGAAATCAGTTGGTAATTATTTTCCTCTTTACTTATTAAATGATTTATAATTATTTATTTTCTTCTTCTACCACCTTTCACTGCTGGTCCAATAAGTGTCCTTATTCTGCAAAAGATGTCCCTGACCTAATTTTTTCTCATCCTGACTTCACCATCTACCTTTCACAAGTCTTCGGTCTATCAGGCCAGAGGACGTCATACGCTACGCTTGTCAAAGTCAGTAGTTATTCCGCATTATCTGTGGTACGCCGCAATCAGCACTAGTGACTAGACATTAAATATAACCGAACTTATAAACCCGCTTAATGTAAGACCCTAGCCTTACACAGAAGTTCGCCAACGCAATCTATTAATAGACCGCAAAGCACTGCAGTGGCGTTAGAAAGGGATGCATTATCGTTTTATGGGATCGGAAAGAGATAGAGAAATGCACATATCACAAGAATGTACCTAGTGTGAATCAGGTATATTTAGATTTGAATTAAATATAAGGAATGGAATCGATGGACACTTTATTGACTAAGTGGTAAGCTCGATATTGAGTTGTCTAGTTGTATGCTAGTAATCTACGCGTGACATACAGAAAGAGAGAAAGAAAACTACTAATTGGTGGACTCGGTACGGAGTGCACTGCGGCACCTACCTAGGTAGGTGCCGCAGTTCCAGAAATCGTCCAGTTAAATAGGAGTATTTTGCACCATTATATTTCGGCAATGTAGCTAGTGAAATTACTGGGTATAAGAGACCTTACATTGTCGTCTCGATGTGGACGTGGATGTGGACTGTTGCCTTCCAACCGGGAGGTTGCAGGTTCTAGCCCCGCCACGTACCAATGTGTTTTTAAATTTACAAAATTACATGTATTTATACAAAGTTCTTACGGTGAAGGAAAACATCGTGAGGAAACCTGCGCCTGCGAAGAGATTCAAAGGATGTGCGTGAAGTCGGCAAATCCGCACTGGGCCCGCGTGGACGACTAAGGCTTAATCACCCTATACGAGTAGGCTCATGCCCCTCAGTGGGGACGTTTAATGAGCTGATGATGATGATCCGTCAGCGGCTGTCAAAGGTATACTGCTTATACTACTCCTACGACTATACCATTTAGTAATATATAATAAGTAATCCACGAACACTCGTAATTCTAAAAATGTGAGGCTACTCCCAAAGCTCCAAACGCCTCCACAAAGCTCGTAACCTCTTAGCGGTTTGGGGTCTGTCTTTGCTCATTACGCACATTACTTTGGGCCCGTTTAATAGCCCTATAGAGACCCAACGGTGGGATTACGTTTGAAATTTACATTTCGCATTTTGGTAATGTTCATCGTCAATGGAAACTGCCTTAGTGGTTTAGTGGTTCGAACATTTACGCAGTGTTTAATAGTAAATTCTGGGGATATCATTGTCAAAGTAATCATAATAAATTTATTTGTTGAGGAATATTTTCCTCAACAAATAAATTACAATTTATAAAGGCCCCACACTAGGCTATGCCAGTCCTGTGGGGAAAATTGATATGTTTTTCTCGTTCCCTTAGATAAACATTTATGAACGTCAGAATATTTACAATACCAAATAAATGCAAAATATAAAAATTGCCAGAGCAACTTGCAAAAAAACTGCTTTTTCCTTTAAACCTCATTCTAAACAGTTCTAGATTACATACACCTTTTTTCCAAATCCATTATCTATTCGGTTATGTATATGAACGGTTTCCTCGTATGTCTTTTAGTGCTTATTTAGGCCTAAATCATGAAACTGTGGAATTTTCAACGCTTTGGATACGACATTGAAAACTGGATAATAAGACTTTGTGCTTTGGCAATCCTTTATAATTATGACCGTATCAGAGCAGTCAGGAAGTTTCGTAATTTCGACGGCAGTTTATTTTTATAAACTCTACCATACCTACATGAGATACTTTGGATAACCGGAATAGATAGTTACACCTTGTAGTAACAAGGTACGAGAATTTTCTATTTATTCGGACGTACACTGGATACGATAATTTATTACAACCTAATACTTCAATCTGACTTTATGATTATCTACGAGTAGTTAATTAGAGTGTACAACAAGTGAGTTAGAGTTAGAGCGTCGGTGGCTCAATGGTGTAGACTGTCGCCCTCCTACCGCGAAGGCTGAGTTTCAAATCCTGACATGTACCAATGTGTTTTCGAATTTTAGAAATTATATGTACGTTATCCGACGCTCTTACCGTGAAGGAAAACATCGTGAGGAAAATTTCACGCAAACCTGCGAAGAGATTCGAAGGTTGTGTGTAATGTCGTCCAACCCGCACTGGGCCCGCGTGGACGACTAAGGCCTAATCACCCTATACGGGTAGGCTCGTGCCCCTCGGTGAGGACGTTTAATGAGCTGATGATAATGATGAGTTAATCAAACCCTTAACTATTTAACAGCAAAAGGGGATTGAGACCCCACCCCACCCATGCCACTATGACGTCATGGAGTTCTAATGACACAGAAAGCATTAATTATTGTTTTTCACGGATCGTAATAAATTGCTCAGTGTCTTCAACATCCCTATGACATGGGGTGTTTATCTTAAATGAAAGTTGCAAATTTGGATATACTTAAATGATGAGGTTTTTGTTGCTAATTCAATATCTTAAACAATAGTCCGAAAATAACACAGTTTATGTTTATGTATGAAAAGATTAGCATGTTAATTGTTAGCAACGTTTAAATTCAAATCCAAAGCTTAACTTTAACATAAAAAAACAATTTTATAACCTGTAAATGTATTTGGCATTTCATTTGAAAGTGACACGATGGTTGTGCATTATTAAAACACTGTCAAAAAGTTTTAAAACAATCTGACTGGGTCAAGTTTTTATTTTTTTTATTCATTATTTATTTTTGCGCATTTTTTATCTACCTACCTTACCCATTCTGTGGTTTAGTGGCGTTTATTTTAGATTTTCTGTAATCCGTGGGCCGTGGTTTCGAATCCCACGCGAAAACCGCGTATTAAAGGCGTCACTTAGTGCGATTTATCATAGTTTGGTTAGGATATTCCAGGTTCAATCAATAATATTCTTTACATCATTGAGTTCAATCCCTTTATTTTCCGAACATAAACACGTAAGCTGTCGATCCTGGCTACAGTCTTAAGATTGTAGTAGTTAACACTCACAAATCCGTATTGGGCCTATGACAAGTAACAATGTTCAATAGTTTTACTTCCTGTCTCACTCTTTTGTCCGGGACATTTTGTAACAATTACGTAGAAATAATTGAGATGAAAGTCACTACGAAGGTGACGTTACACATAGCGTTCTTCAGGTAAGCAGACCCCATAGGATATTTATAAACATAATTTAATTTAACCCAAATTAACATATTATGAAGCGATACTTAATTAAAAAGGTATCCTACATGTCATTACACGGATTACACTTGGAAGCAAAAACCACACGACACCGCGTCCCTGTAACCGCAAATTCTGTAGCCTTATCTATTCATAAAGACATTATCAAATTACAAACCCGTTTGTTGCGCGAAAACATCAAAGGCCGCGTCTGCACGTATACTCTTTGCCCCCTAAGGGCGGGAAGCCGTTTTCTCCCTGACAGTTAGCAGCCAGGCTTCGCGCCTCGCGGTCGAGCGTACGTCACGATTCGAATTTCGATCGCGCGATCCCCTATTGTTTTTGTTTTTATTTTTCAATTTGTAGCGTTTGTTCTTTTTTATGGCGATGTGATTCAAAGGGTTTCGTGTTGCGTATATTTTACAATTTTGACAGTGCGTTTTTAATCTGTGCCCTGAACTATGATTGAAATTGACAGTTTCGGATTTTGTAGAGTTATGAACTGGTAAGTTGTTTTGCTAGTTTGTTTTATGTGATACTTTATGCTCTACATTGTAAACTAAGTTGTTATATAACATCGTTGTTGTTTGCTTGATGTTTGTTGAAAAAATAGTAAAATTGACCTAACTTTTAAAATATTTGTTTAAAGTTTGATAATTTTATATAATTAAATTATTTACTAAAAAGTTGTGTAATTATTTTCAATTAATTAAGCAGTGTAAAACTGAAACGTTATTATAACATTATTAATTAATTGGTATTTAATTTATTCTACATATTGTCTATATATATCACACATATAATACAATTAATATTTCGATTTCTTTATATAGGTAAATTTCGTAAGTCTGCGAGTATATAGGTATTTATCTTATTGTAAGAGTTTAAATGTATATAATATAATAAAATATCTTTATTGACAAATAAAAAAATTAGCACAATAATAACATTAATAACACTATGTTATAATTAATTATATAAATTAAAATGCAGTCAGTAATACCAACCTTACTTTTAATTGAATTAATGAAATATTTGTATTTCAACATTTTTGCTAACAGTTTTGTCGGTAAATGTAACACATAGATGGCGCTACTAGCCACACATGGTTGTATTTTTTTATATGGACTTTCAACAATTAGGCTATTTTTATCATATTATGTTTTCTTAATAGGCGAACTCGCCGAGTCTTAAATCTTGGAATGATTTTTATAGAACTGGGTAACTAGACTTATTTAGACGGGAAGAAAATGAAACAAAATTGAAATAGGAAAAAAGGGAATAAAGAAAAATGTTTAATTATTAAGAAACGCATGAATAGAAAAATAATGTTACACTGAGTCTATTAAATTAACACATATTTTTAGTTTACTGTAATTTGATATGTATGTATGTCTTTTGATATCAATGAATCAGGGCATTTAATGAAATGGTTACAGACTCGCGGGATTTCCACAATAAGTCTTCGAGCGAACTCAAAGGATTTTAAAAGAATTCTTTTATTTCCGATACGTATGCTGTGTAGGTACTCCGCAGTGAAAAGTTTTATTCTGATTGTGAAAGATGTAAGCTAACAGTTTAATCGAGCTCCTTTTTGTAATCCGTCAAAACGACTTATTCCTTTAAGTACGGATGCTTTACTATATAATAAAGTACTCGTACGTACAATAAGCTTATGAACTTGCGCACTTTCAATACCTTTTTTATAATTGTTAATTATCATGATATTTTAACGGTTTGAGTGTAATTTATTTATTTGGGAAACAAACAATACAGTTTCACTCATATATTTAAAAAAACTATTACAGAAATCAGTTAAGTCTCCACAACATGATATTCCATAAACTGAGCATTAAAAGATGTTACATTTGGAAATATTATTTTTATCTAATATACTACTCTAGAAACAAACGAAGGAAAAAGAACATTTTAAAAAAAAAGTTATCATGTTCTGGGCTACAGCCCATTAGTGCAAGTCTAACTTTTCTCTTATATAAACCTATAGAGCAATTAAAAATATCTGTTTCATGAAAATGTTGGTTGTATTTTCTTCATGTTTTATTATAAGTGTTCTCCAATTTCTTCTCACTTTAACCAATTTTACAGGTTAAATCGTGTGAAAGTATTAAAATAATTTTCAAATTATTAATTGCTTCCCGCCATTTTGGTAGCTTTGCGGTCATGGTGAAAAAAAAAACTTAATTGCATTATCTTGTTACTATAATCATTATTTTTCTATTCTCTTAAGGACTTAAAAGATAGTTCTAATAAATAAACCCTGCAATTCTGTTTGCACATCAATCACCATCATTATTATACATATTTGATATTTCCATTCGAATTTAAGCTCAATTGCTCATGTCAATATTTTATTTAGTCAGTGTAAGTAAGCATGTTTCCCCGCTTGGAGTCTTACACAAACAAATCCCTGTTTGTTTAAAAATTCACGGAATAAACAAGCATAAAAATTGCTTCACTAACATAACCAAAAAGAAGGCCGGTTTGTTTACACGGACCCTTCCAAAAATCAATCTCGGGGGGTCACGCCTAAACCAACAATTTGTCACACCTTGCGTAACCAGAATTCGTCATACGAAATCAGTATACTTGTAAAACAAACTCTTCGGTTGCATTATCAAGGCCGAAAAAAGCAGTAGCACCTGTTGAAAAAAAGCGTTCCCATCGAAACCTGTATTTCGGTAAAAAAACAAGATGGCCGCCGAGAATGAATGGATTATTTTGTTTCTCGATTTAATGGGCACAGGTGTATCCCTTTATCGGGTTTTTTTGCGTGATGTGATTTGGATCGGGTCAATGTCAACGTATGCTTTTGACTTTTTTTGTGAATGAATTGGACTTTTGAAGCGAATATATCCTTGAATATGTTAATGACTTTTAATTAGTTACAGATCGTGACTTAGGGTGTCCACTGCTGGTCCGTAGGATTTTCTTAAAGGTTGGAAATAGCAGTTAGTACCCATAAAAAGTCTGGTTGAATGGTAGAGCGCTGCTACCGGTTCTCTGTTGAATTTTTTTTCCCTAAGCCACCTCTTAAGGTAAACCCGTCACAATTACGAGGGGAGGGAGGGAAAAGGGAAGGGAGACAATGAGAATTTTGACTTAATTTTTAATCTGCAAAAATAAATCCATAACATAACTTTTCTATTCTATTGGCTCATTGGTGTGGCCTTCCGATCTGAAGGGTGCAAGTTCAAATCCCGCCACGTACCAATGTGTTTTCGAATTTCCGAAATTATATGACCGTTATCCGACACTCTTACGGTGTAGGAAAATATCGTGAGGAAACCTGCGCCCGCCTGCGAAAGGATTTAAAAGGTGTGCGTGAAGTTGGTCAATCCGCACTGGGTCCGCATGGACGACTGGAGCCTATACGCCATACAGGTAAGCTCGTGCCCCTCGGTCGGGACATTTAATGACCTGATGATGAACATTTCTATGGCATTACAACACTTTGACGTCACGGTCTTAGATTAACTGACGCTCATTTAATACCTAATAACTAATAATAATTATTTTTTGTATTGAAATAATATATTTTATTCCATAGTTTTATTCGTTTTAGAGGCGTAGCGTAGGACGTCCACCAGCAAGATGGTTGGATGACCTGCATATTACCTCAGATCGGTACATATGGTAAAAATTGAAGGAGGCTAATGTCCAGCTGTGGACATCTAAAGGCTGAAATGATGATTCGATAGTTTTAGGTATTTTCGATAGTGTTATGAATTGCATATTTCGTTTCGAATCTAGTCAGCATCCCTATTATGTGTACCATTTTAATGTGTAAACCGAAAACAAAGAATTCACACAATCCGGAATTAGGCAGGGAGTTCAATTATGTTACAAAAACCACGGTAGCTCCATTCCTAAAACCCTCCCACCGCAAAGAAACTATGAGATTAAACAAAAAACATGGGCTCCCATCCCGTCATTATTTGTGGTTATTTTTCTATCACAAATGCCATTACGACGTCAACAGATTGAATCGGTTTTCTTGGAAGTAACAGAAATGGTTGGATGCTACCGTTTTTGTAATTATTAAACTTTGTGTTAGAGCTATGTTTTTTAATTTTAAATAGATGACCTATGTGGTGTAATGGTCGAGACGTCGACTACTACACCAAGGGTTCCGGGTTCGATTCCCGGGCAGTACAAACGTTTGTATGTACATGTCTGTTTGTTTTGGTCTAGGTGTTTCTATGTATAATATGTATATAAGTATGTTATCCGTTGTTAAGAACCCATATAATAGGCTAATGCTAAGTTTGTAGCTAGATGGCGCTGTTTATATGTCAGTGGATATTTATTTAATATTTAATGGATTAATATACACCCAGAACCCAATTAAATCAAGGAGGTTGTGCTATGGTCACAAAACAACATTTGTATTATTTTTGTAAATGAAATGTAAATTTTTACTTAAGATTCTTAAGATACTTCCTTAGTGTTTCCTTAGAACCTGATCTTTTAGGTAACATTTTATATTAAAATGTTTTAAACGGGATCGTTTACTCGGATTTAATCTCTCGTTATATACCCTTTGTTTAAGCGGCTATTTATAGAACTGTATTGATTCAGACCCAGTATTATTAAGGAACTTTGTAGACGTTCTTATGAAGAGCTGGAACAATTATACACCGCGTTAGAAGTTAACTGTAAAACTTATACGATAATTAATATGAAATGGCTTAGACTTTTAGTTTTTAAATATCCCTTGCTACTCATACATAGCTATGTACTCCCAAACTAAGCACCTAGCCTGTGATATGAAATGAAATGAAATGAAATGAAAAGAAATGAAATGAAATGAAAAGTGTTTATTCAGTTTAGGTCCTTAAAGAACACTTATGAATGTCAAATGAAGCTACCACTGGTTCGGGAGGTAGTTTTCCACTGAGAAGAAACCAGCAAGAAACTCAGTAGTTACTCTTTTCAAAAAAAATTGTTGAATACAGATTCATTTGTAATCAAAATAATTATATAAAGCAAATTATTTTCAATTTTTATCGTATTATGTATTGGTAAAAATATAATAATCTACAAAAGTACTATTAAGCAGTTAAGTATTATATAAATTTAAATAGATGACAACAAAAAAAAACAAAAGTAGTGCAGGCGTGGAAATCAACATGTCCATGAGTTTTTATCATTTATATAATCTTCAACACTATAGTAAGCTTTTTTTATTAAAATAGACTTTACATGAGACTTAAACTTATGCAGGGGTAAATCAATTACATTTTGTGGTAGCTTATTAAATATTTTAATGCTTAATCCCACAAATGAGTTCCCAACCTTATGCAATCTAAGATTTGGAACGGCAAGTTTGTGTTTGTTCCTAGTGTTCAAACTATGATTATCTGACTTTTTTGAAAATACATGTAAATTTTTGTGTACATAGATGACGCAGTCTAGAATGTACTGAGACGGTAATGTTAAAATATTTATTTGTTTAAATAATTCCCTTAGTGAGTCACGTGATTTAAGGCCGTATATGGCACGGATGGATCTTTTCTGCAATACAAAAATTGTTTGTAGATCAGCAGCAGACCCCCACAAAAGTAGACCATAAGACATCACGCTGTGAAAATAGCTAAAATACACAAGTCTTGCAGTCTCAATATCAGTGAGACTTCTTATCTTCCTTACAGCATATGCAGCGGAACTAAGCCTTCCTGCCAAAGCCGCAATATGGGGACCCCACTGCAATTTTGCGTCTAATTTTATACCCAGGAAAACGGTTGAATTAATTACTTCCATGGGTCCTTCATCCAAAGTGATGAAAGTATCTACCTGCCTTACATTAGGCATTGTGAACTTAATACATTTGGTCTTCTTAGAGTTAAGAAGTAAATTATTGGTCGTAAACCAATGTAATACCTGAGAAAGTGTAGTATTTACATCGTCAAAAGTTTCTTTTTGTCTATCCACGTTAAATATAAGAGATGTATCATCAGCAAATAATACAGTTTCACATAGGTTTTGAGTATAATAAGGTAGATCATTTATATAAATTAAAAATAATAAAGGTCCCAATATTGAGCCCTGGGGAACGCCCATCAATAAAAGGGCTCCGCTGGAACTTGTTTCTCCGACATGTACGTTTTGGATATGCATGCTAAATACCGGATGAACCTATAAAGTGTACAACAGGCATGTTTTTGTCAGACTGCGCGGACTCAATGTGGATTGGTGGGCGTTAACTACTATAGTAAGGTAGTTTTTCGGGACCGGACTTAAAATTGGCCTCCGAAGCACGGAATTTCACAGATTCTTCTTCAGCAGTCATAAGTATAAATTGACTTTAACTATGCAGTCGGCCTGTAGCCCGTAGCGTTTAAACCCACCATACCTGGATCACACAGTGTTTTTAACTGAACCATTTATAAGAGGTTATTAAAGAGTTTACGAATTTTCATAATTATATGTACGTTATCCGACGCTCTTACGGTGCCGGTGGCGTAAAACATCGTAAAGAAACCTGTGCACACATGCGAAGAGATTCAAAGGTTGTGCGTGAAGTCGGCTAATCCGCACTGGGCCCGAGTAAACGACTAGGGTCTATACAGCCGCGTACGGGTAGGCTCGTGCCCCTTGATTGGCACGTGTAATGAGCTGATGATGATCCAAACAGTATAATCTATCTTTAAGCGCCTACTTAAAACACAACTTCAAAGTAGAAATAAATTGGAATATAAGAGTGCCCACGCAATGAACTTTTGCAAGGGCTTCAAAGTTAGGCAAATTTTGAGTTATTAAAGGTCTGCTGTATCGATGATTTTAATTAAAATAAAGTTGCTAAAAATATACAAAATCACCTTTCACTATAACAATGGTTTTATATGTTTATAAGATAGAAAATGTATCGCTAATTTTGGGTACTAAAATTTAATTATGAATCGTAATTAAATTTTAGGGGTAATCGACGTCAACTCAGACAAAATTACTGAAATATATAAAAAAGTTGTTATTGCACATATAACTAATACAATTGTATAAATTGTGGCAACAATTATTCTTTACGCACAAAAGCGGTCTCCGCAGTGCGTATTTAATTTAGAGTTTAATCATTACAAGGTATACGCTAAAAAAGAAGCTTTTTTGAAAGTAAAAATAATAAATCAATGAACAACCATTGATACAGAAAAAGACATAATATAGTGTAATTGATATTTTGATATTTTGCTGTTAAAAAACATATATTTGTAATGAAGAACTTATCTTTAAACATCGTTTATTTGCATTTGAACACCATCTTCTCGAACAAATAAACAAAAGTGCAAATGAAAATATATCTTATTCACAAACTGGGAAACTACTTGGAACTTGGTGCCTATAAATTGCCGTTAAAACTTGAGTTAGAAAAGTTTTCTACATGACCCTTACGTTGTTAAAAATGTATGCGAGTGTTGAAGTATTGAGTTTTCATTTTTACTCGACTGCCGGAGAGAGGTTATCATTGCCCAAGTTGTGTTTACCTGCATATGATGCCTCCTGCTAAACAACGAGATGGCCCACTTTGACAGTTTAATGTAGCAGATAAATCAGCCAAGTGCGAATCGGACTTGCCCTTGAAGGGTTTTAGGATTTCGTTTTTGCCAATTCGCTACGGAACCCTAAAAACTTTGAGCTGACTTTTCTTATCAACATTTATAACAATACGTCAAATCTGTTTCATTGATTAATTAAACGGTTTTTCAAACCCTTACCCGTGGAATGAACTTCAACCAGAAACATTTCCAGAGCGATACGTTCTGGCATCTATGATAACATATATATTTATTATCTGTGATAACACCCGCCAATTTGCATTGGGCCGCGTGATGATTGCAGCCCAATGAGGCCTGAGCCTGCATTAATGTATTTATTGATAGGAGAACATCTGATGATGATATTTACGCCATTTTTTATCTCTCTACACAATTTATATGACAATCCATTATTTATTAACTACAAAAATTCCACAGGTTAATTTTTTATAACAGTAGAGAGGCATGAATCCGTAACGTAATGTATACAATGTTACCATTAATAAAATACCATCACCTTTTTGCTTTTAATTATTTTTGGTACGCCCATCTCTTTGATTTATGGCAACACAGCCCCTCCCGTAGACAACATTATTACGCCTACATAAAGGTTGTTATAATTCATATTTGTAGACGTTTTGTTTTAGAAATGAGTTGTATGATTTATATCTGAGATTGATAGAGGAAAAATATATACGTTCACAAGAGAGACAAAATAAGAAAGACCTATGTCTAGCTGTGACTGCAAAATCTGAATACAGATAAGAAATATAAAGTTTGATTGCGCTATGGTGTTTTGATTTTAAGTCACGTTTTCTATTCCTCACAACAAATCTTTATTACTTGGAGCAAACAACACAGAAAAGTAATATAAAAGATTAGTCCTCCACGAAACTGGCTTGGAATAATGCTTAGCGTTGTGTTTTTTTGTGTCACAAAGTGTAAAGGACGGTCAGGTCGCTCACCTAATGGTAAGTGATACATCTGACCATGGTCAGCATCACATTTCAATTACACTCTGTCATGACAGAGTGTCATTGAAATGTGATATAAAGTTATTATTCTCCATCAATGCCGCACTGCACCGTTGCCCGAGACAACAGATGTTGATCTCTTGACAGGTAATTGTACGTTTTAGTGCCCTCACCCCGAAACACAGAAGTGCATAACACTCGTGTTATCTGGCACTCCGGTAATACCTAGCTAGATGACTCAGTACCAAATTGTTACCTAGTACTAGTTTCCTCGAATGAGAGTGTTACGGATACCCAAATTCCTGTTTGTTCTCTATTTTTATATTCCTCTCTCCATTGATAAAGATCAAGTTGCTGTTTTGGACTTGCTAGTATCCATGGGTATCATATGGGCTTTAGCGGGCAAACGAGCAAACGGCTCATCAAATGGTGAATAATACCGCCGCTCATGTACATTTGCAATACCAGAGGGCACTGAAATGCGTTGTCGGAATGGAAATAACTTCTCTTTTTAAAGGACACCAAGGGCGTATCGCTCAGAAAATATATCCGGCAGCCAGTGATTCCACAATTTCAAGACAAGAAGTGGCAAGAAATTACGACATAAAAGCATTGTAGAGGACAAAACTCTGTAACCAATGATATAAAGGTTTAAAAGAGTGACTATCGAATTTCTGGCCGGCTCTTCTTGAAGATCCTACTTATTCCGAGCCGTGGTAGAGTCATAAAAAATATAAAGTTGTTTGATGATTCAAAAGTATCTGTTGCAGATTTATTTGAATAAAGTTTTTTTGTTAGCTTCCAGTCATCTAGGTGGTGAAACGTCCCGTTCATCTTCTTATATGGAAAAAACAAGTAATCACTTTTCTACATAAATGTTAAACTTGCTACATAACGGATAAGTAAAATATCATAAGTCACAAGTACAACATTCGCGTATCATGTGACCCAAAAATACCTAGTATGCAAATACAGGTGCGAGAAATACTATACCTGTTACATGGTAACATTACACGTGTAGTTGAAAGTGTAGATACGTAATGCGTGCGGTCGATGCGTGGGTGATGTTATTTTATGTTGATACCACATATAATAGTTACCTAAAATAATAACAACAATACCTCACTAAAATAACAGTTTAGATATTCCTCGTGACAAAGATATTAACTGAACTTGATGTAAGAGACACTTTGTACGCGTCAGCGTGGGTACTTCAAATGAAATTATTTTTAGTGTAATTGTTAAGTTATGACAGGCTTCAATAGCTGGATAGCTGCATTGCCAGTTATAGACCCGTAAAATAGGTGTGTTTTGCGCTTCTATATTTCGGGATGTGGGCACTCAATTTATTGGGTTTAAGAGACCTTATACATACATAGCGTAGTACATTATTTCTTTATTTTTCGAAAATAAGAAAGTTTTTCTTGAATAAAAGCAGCCTTATTTTTTCATTCATATATCAGCTACCTGCCATTATACATTTCACATACATACATTTGTTTTTTGTAAATATATACATACTAGCTTACCCGCGGCTTCGCTCGCGTTAAATTCGGGATAACATGGCTCCACTTTACATTACCTGGTAACGAAAACAGAATAATTGTAATACTGCAACACTGCTTCTTCAACTTTTTCGCTTCGAATACCAATTTTTTGCTTTTCCTTTAAAAACTGGGAAAAGTCAAATATAAATTACCCCTTTATTAAGGCTTTAGGGGCCGATTTGCAAAAACTTCAATATGCAAGATTTATTGTTCTTGACAAATAGCCATCATACTTATTTTTGAAATCTACCTTGTAAACTGTTTAAACTTGTAAAAAAAATTATGTATATATACATATATATCACTATATACATAGGAATCCCCCGCCCAATTCCCCCCTTCCCCTCTCTTTTAGGTCTTTTGAGGCCGATTTCCGAAAAAAGAAAAATGAAAGATTTATTGTTTGTGACTTACAGCCCTCATACCAATTTTTAGCTTTCTACCTTAAAAACTGCGGAAAATCGGATATGATACTTCCTCCACTATTTGAAGGGTTTGGGAGTAGATTTTAAGAAAAAAAAATATGCCATATTTTTTCGAGTCCGCATACCAAATTTCAGCGACGTACTACAAAATTGCGGAATGTTCCATACAAACTTCCAACCCCCATTTTCGGGAAGTGGGAAAAAACGGGATAAAAAGTAGCCTAAAACCTATTCTAGGTTACCTTCTATCAACATACCAAGTTTCAATAAAATCTACCTTAAACCTGCGAAAAATCGGATATGATACTTCCTTCCCTATTTGAAGGGTTTGGGGGTAGATTTTTGAAAAAAAAAGTATGCCATATTATTTCGTTTCTGACAAATAGTCCGCATACCAAATTTCAGCGTTGTACTACAAAAGTTGCGGAATGTTCCATACAAACTTCCAACCCCTATTTTAGGGAAGTGAGGGGTGAAAACGGGACAAAAAGTAGTCAAAATCCTATTCTAGGTTACCTACTATCAACATACCAAGTTTCAGTAAAATCCGTTCATCGTGTTAATATTAGTATGGATTATACATAAAACACCCGACCATTACTAACAGACATATTCATCCACACAAATTTTTACTGCCCTGGGATCGAACCCGGACCCTTGGTGTTGCAGCCGACGTCTACCGCAACGTAAAGCGCAACAGCAAATGGGTCGTCAAATTTAACCCACGACTAAAAAAGACTGTGATAATCGTAAGAGCAAATAAGGATTTTCTTTAAAGAACTTCAATCGATCTTAAATAAAATTCTTGGCATCCTAGACTTGGTTAGACCGTCCGCCGGGCGCTTTGTACTAGGTTACCTGACGTAAGTCTGAGCTTTAGAATTTAATGGATACAAACGGCTGTGAACGTAATGGTATTTGATGGCATTACTGCTAGTATTTTTAAACTGTTAGGTTGATTAGTCTTAGTTTACGTGGGTTTTATCGTGAGAAATGTACTTTTATTCCTGGATGCCTCAGGAGGAAGATTTGTAGAGGATATCCATATATTAGAGAGGATTAAGTATAAGTCATCGTCGACCATGAAACGTCTCCACCGAGGAGCACAAACCTACACGTAAAGTGTTTTTAGGCTTTGATTGTCCGCGCAGGCCCAGTGCAGATTGGCCGACTTCACGCACAACCTTTAATCTCTTCACAGGCATGTGCAGATTTCCTCGCGATGTTTTCCTTCACCATAAGAGCATCGGATAACGTACGTATAATATCGAAAATTCGAATACACATTGGTACGTGAAATAATTTTAAATTATTATTATTATTCGAGTGAAAATAACTTAAATCGGCAGCTATTATTTAAATAAATACAAAATATTGTTTAAAAGGTAGGTAAATGATACGTAGACTTTCCTTTTTGTATACAAACACGCAACCGCATTACCACAAAGTAAAGTAGATTGTATGCAATCATCTATCATTTTGAAAATCTCAACGCGTCTTGGGCCAACACGTGAAGTCGTTACCTATATTATGCGCAAACTATTCTGGAAAACACATAATACAATACATTTTCCTACATTGTATGGTGCTACCGGTAAAAAATATCAGTACATACAGAATTCTGATTTAAAATTCATATGCGCCTTTTTAGTAAATATCATTGTAATATGAGCTATGTGCATTCGTTGGTGTTACCATCCCAAGAAACCTATTGTTTAACATGCCCTGCAAAGCACGGAATCCTCTTTATTTTCAGACAATTAGGTGAATCAGCCTGCAATGACTATGGAAAAATTGAACAAAGTAATTTTGTCTGAAAACAAGGACTCAAAATTTATACATTCAAATAAACCTTTTACAGATTACTTTTGAATCATCAATAATTATAAAATATATTATTAATGATTCTTCCGACGGTTCGGAATAACTAGGAAACTCGATAGTCACTCTATTGCGCCATATATCCCGGTTCTCCGCTTTTTTTCACCCAGCCTCCACCACACACGGCCGGAGAGCGTCCTACGCTACGCTTGCTAAGACGCGGTCTCCACTCCAGAACCCGTCTGCTCCAACAGCCATTAGTACTGCGACATACGTGGCGAGCCCACTGCCACTTCGACTTAATGATCTGGCGAACTAAGTCGGTAAATATGGTTTTTACACGAGTAAATTTCTGATTTAATTCCTAAAATTTGTAACTTATTTTACACATTAAAAAGAATAAGTAAAATAAAGACGCTGTTTTTTACTTTTACATTAATCTTATACATAATATTTACAGACTTGATATTAGTAAAAAAATCATTGTTTTGTTCTTTGAAACGAAAAACGCGATCTATACATTAGGTCGTCTTTTGTTTAGCTATGAAAAACGAAACACCGTCTGATCCAAGATACATGAGACGCCTTTAATAAGCACATATTTTCTTTCCAAGTTGATAATAACTAATAAAAAATACAAAGACTTTGTACTATGGTTACTCAACAACGGGTAAACATACTTAATTTTGTTTTGTACATAGGCACATAAAATATTTCTCATAGAAAAATCATAAAGAATGACCTCAACAACAAGAGCGTCAGTGGCTCAGTGGTGTGGACTGTCATCTTCCTACCGGGAGGGCTGAGGTTCAAATCCCGACACGTACCAATATAGTTTCGAATTTGCGAAAATATATGTAAAAAAAATAAAAAATAAAATAAAAATTTTTTATTTCGAACGTGAGTCCATAGTTTAATATGTACGTTATCCGACGCTCTTACGGTGAAGGAAAACATCGTGAGGAAACCTTCATGCACCCCTGCGAAGAGATTCGAAGGTTGTGTGTGATGTCGTCCAATCCGCACTGGGCCGCGTGGACGACTAAGGCCTAATCAACCTATACGGGTAGGCTCGTGCCCCTCGGTGGGGACGTTTAATGAGCTGATGATGATGATCTCAACCACAGAGAGTGTCAAAAAAACCAAGAGATGGTAATAAAATTTCAATGGCCAAATTAAATATTCAGTATTTAATAGCATATAGCATTTATTATTGATCACAATTCACAATTCTCCGCCATCCCCATTTAAACTGTCAAAATATGTTTTTTTTTTCTTAAAACAAACTTGAAAAACTAGTTCTAGCATTGCAAATGTCATATGTAATAGCGCTTATTAATATTTCAAAAAGCACCGCCTTTTAAATATTGTATGA